>CM076578.1:275479806-275659557 GCA_034641835.2 Pinus albicaulis | reverse complement strand
TAATATCCCTTTTTCAGAAATATCACAAGGTTGTGTCAGAGATGAACTGTGGGGGCATTTACTAGATATGTCACCTTCTAAAGAAGGGTGTGATCCGGAGGCTTTCTGGCCCTTTGTAGACTCTGTCTACAGATATGTGAAATTCCCTAGTAGGAATGACTATCAATCCAAGCTTGAAAAATGCATTTCCTAGGAATGAAGGCAACAGGATTTGATCCCTGGTCTGGGATCCTTTGAATATATCTATTTAGAGCTAAAATCCAAGAGTGGGCTCAAAAAAAATGTCTCTAGGAGCTTGAGACAAGTCTCCTTTGCTTGTTTATCTTTAGAAAATGCCCAATGAAGAGGGTTGCATCAACAATCATCATATACTAGCATAGCAGCGTTATATGAGATAGAAAATGTGCATGAAACCATAAATAGTCACTGAATATATGTAGAAGCAAGAAAATATACAAATACTTGAGGAATCATTCACTCAAGCTGAGCAAAGAACCCCTCAATGGCATGCATATGGAAACATATCAAAATACAGCTACACAAGGATACTTGTGACTAAAACTACGCAGTAAATAGATGGTACTGCTACATATATAAATTCAACACATGGATATGGAAGTATAAAGCTCAAAGAAATTTGGGGGAGAAAGATCTCAACCCCTGAAACCAATAATACATCAACCCTTGGAAGGATTGGCTGAAATGTGCAGAAAGGAAAAATGCCGGAGTTGTTGCCTCTGAACTGGAATAGCACTGCAACTCAGAAAATGGATAGAGATGGTTGAGGATGCTACATAATCTGAATATATATCCTCCAATGGATCTTTCAAGAGAAAGGCTGATCCAATCCCTGAAGATATTTCCCTCCAACTAGTGGTGCAAACCCCACTAAAATTCTGCTCAGAAATAACGCAGTCAAAGGAAGGGACTGCGTTGTGAATGATGAGAGGAGTTGTGCGCGATGCAAATATATGGAAAAATGGATCTGAAATCTCCTCTATTGGCCTCCCGGATGCAAAGAATCTCTCTCCTCTAGAATCAAAGCTCCAGAAGTGATGTTATGGAAATCTCCACTGCAACCCAGCAACACAATGTTTCCTGCACTGCTGAAAATGCTGTTCTGAAGGGAAATTCTTTGGCCTTGAACCAGAATGTGGAGGAGCTGAAGAAAAAACCTTCAAGATGCTTCTCAAGAAGGAGGGAATCCTAAACAGGAGTTCCCTTGTGCTAAAGAGCACAACTATCTCATTTAAGAACTGAAGAGAGCAAGCAATTCGAAATATTCATGAATGATCAAAAATGGTTGTTTCTTCCTTCTTTTATGCCAATGAAGGCTCCTTGGCCATGGACCCCAAACATTATGGTTTCTTCCTCCTCAAGCAATTTTTTTGGCTTCCCAAGCAAGCCACACCTCCATCTATTGCGTAGTTTGACTTGGTCAACATGACCTAGCCTCCTTGCAATTATCTCTTTTCACACATGGGTGTGCAAGACTAGCTCTAATGATGCTTCTCTTTCATTTCATGAGGGATTTTATTGATATTTTATTTATGAATGGGTCTCTTTGCCCATTTTATTCTCCTCCTAAGTGAGAATGGCAAAAGTTAATGCTCCATAAAAATTGGGAACATTACAGTCCTCCCCTCTCAAAGATTGCTTGTCCTCAAGAAAGTACAAGGATAGACTAATTTATTTCCCCTTACTTTCCCTGTAGCATCCATGCATGATAAGCTTCTCCAAGAAAATTATGCCATATCATCAATCAAGTGTCCAAGTTGTCCCTCCAACATATGCAATCTAGCCTTTGGTGAGCATCCCCAAATAGCTGTCATGTAGAAACAAATATCCATGAAGGAAACAATGAGCTATCTAAGGGCCTCCTTGAAGCATGAGATCTGATATAAATTGGGACTCATCATCCCCATATGAATCTCCTATCCCCAATAAATCACCCATACAACATGAGCTGCCTCCAAACATAGCAACTCATAGAAAACTCTCTCGACCTTGAGCTCCGAAAAAGAAGGTGGGCTGAAAATCTGAATATGGCAAGCTCCATAGCTCACCCCATGCTTTCCTCCCCTCCACACATGATTATTTTGGATTGTGTGCTAATCAAGGGTTGAAAATTTATTGCCTCCAGGTAGCAACATGAAGAGAAATCCTCCAAGGATCTCTCCTCCATCAATGAAAATCCAGCTGGCCCAATATATGTCATCCATGATGAGTAGGACATGATAATCATAGGATACCCCAGTGACATGTTTGTTGTAGGTTATAACATGTGCAGAAAGGTACAAACTATGTCTCATAGGGCTACAACACAATCTTGTCCACTGCAGCTGCAGAAAATAACATGGCAAGCATTGGGTGGAAAATATCACCTCTACTACTGAATAGTAAATAGATGTGTGAATCAGCAATACAGAATCAAATACATGCCCATATACATACAATGGTTGGATATCATCTTCAAACTCATGGCCCACCTCAACAGAAGGCAAATAGGTGGCTGTGGTGGCCAAGTCTCTCCTCATGTTCCCCTTAGAACATGCCATGCAAAAACTATGGGAATCTCCTCCCCTAAAAGACATATTTAACTCATGTTTCATTTCACCAATCATGCTCCCAATAATAACATGGACAATATCAGCAAATGGAAACATGCTCCTCATCAAAATAGAGGAAGTACTGTTGGTTTCATATGGTGCTGGAAAGTACCAACAGTCTCCCAAGAGTGCATAACGCAGTTTTGCAAACTGCTGCTCAAGAAATTTACAAGGCAAAATGTTTTGAGATATAATGCTAATCATAGGAATTAGCTGAACATGAATAGGATGGGAAAACATTTTCCCAAGGCCATGAAAAATATGGTTGTCTCCATCATATGGGTTGGCCCAACTCTGCTCATGGAGTAAAATGAAAAATCTACCCCTTTGAGGAGCCATGCACTGCAACATAATGATAAGAGGATGCAAATCAGAAAATGAAAATACAATGCTCTTACCATAGGCTGGAAGTAAAATTATAGATGAATATATGCATGTGACCCTACTCCCAAGTGACAGCGCTGTGAGCTCATGCGAAAGGGCTCTTGCCCATGCCAATTTTTGTTTCTTGACATGCTCCTTGTCAAGAACACTTCTGGTGATGCTGCTACAAATGTAAAGCTTTTCCCATGATGGAAATGCCTCCCGATCAATCCAAGCTGAGGAGTAATCCCTTTGCACTATGAGAGTTCCCTCCTCTACTCCTGCAACACCATACATCATTTGAGAGCAAATATGCTTGTGCTCTCTCCAAAATAGTTCAAGCAACCCAAGTGCTTGCTACCTCCTCATGCTCACATCATGTAACTCATGTGATGAAGGTATCATGACTAATATATATGCCATATCAGCACCATGGATCCCTACTCCTTTCTGCTCAATGATGTAAACACCTTGCCACCTCTTTCCCACCCCTATCCTCTTGGAAAAAGAGTACATCAAGTGATGGCCAAACTCCTTCAAGAGGAGCCAGTGCATCCAAGCCTCTTGCTGCCTGGTATCATATATTTGCAAGTGGAAAATCAGCCCCTTGCTCCTCATCCACACCCACTCATATCCCTGTGGATGTCTTCTCCTTCTTCCTCATTTGGTACTCCTCCCATGAGGGCTACCATTCTCCCAAGCCATATCTTCCCCTTTGCATTTCATGGAAGGTTTAAATGCAGCTCCTTGGAGACCTCTTAGAAAATATCTCTCACCCATGGCTATGTTGGATCCATGAGGACCCAATTTTTATGGAGGTAATATCTCCTCTCCACCCCTATCTAACAACGCTTCTAATTCCTCCAATAGTGTAGCATTTGTTTCATCCTCCAGTTCAAGGTTTGTTCCTTGATTTATCATGAAGGTGCCATGGTTTATTTCATCCTCCAATGGTTCACATCCCAACCTCAAGGGCTGAATGAGACTCATCAAAGGATGAGGGTTTATCTCTTCTTTAGACCCTTTGCACAGCGCAGTGCAGTCATGGTGCTCTGGAATAGCAAAAGATGTAGATCCTGGGACCTTTAAAGATGAATTTCCACAATTCTTTAAGTTGTTTACTGAAATGAAAAGTGGAACTTCATTCATACCTTGATGGATCCTAGGGTATTCTTGTGTGGCTACAGTATTTGCCTCCTCTAATGCCATGGTTGCCTCCTCCAAAGATGAAAATGCCTGCTCTTCCCTTATCCTCTCTCCATCAAAGGTTTGAATCAACCTTTGAGAAAAGTCTTCAAAAGAGCTTACCCTTGAATGGACCAAGGGTTTGGACCACCAAACAGAGGCTTCACCCTCCATGTGTAGCACTTCAATCTCCACTGCTTCTTCCTCTACCATTGGATGTAGCAAGAAAAAGGCTTCTAGCTTTTTCACCCAAGCTCTAGTCGAAGTGTCCCCATCAAATGTAGACAATAGGAACCTATTGCCTCTAATTTCTCTCCTACTGCAGGGCCTTCTCTCCTCCTTCTACTGAATAAACTGTGGGAACGTTGTAGCTTTATTGAATGCTGCATAATGGAATTTATATTCATCTAGGTATTGATCTAGAACCTGATGGTCCAAACATCTCCCATGCTTGCTTTCTTTTTTAGAATAGGAAGTGCATGGACCTTCCTCTTCTTCTCTTTTCTTATCCTCCTTGTGGAGGCTCTCCTTTGTTCTGAAAATAGATGAGATCAAGCTCATCTTCTACATCATCATCTTCTTCTGTTTCTCTTTATTTCTTGGGCTTTGAAAGCCATAGGCTGAGCCAAGAAAGATTCTTTGATACCATTGTAATATCCCTTTTTCGGAAATATCACAAGTCTGTGCCAGAGATGGACTGTGGGGGAATTTACCAGATATGTCACCTTCTAAAAAATGGTGAGATATGAAGGCTTTCTGGCCCTTTGCAGACTCTGTCTACAGATATGTGAAACTCCCTAGTAGGAATGACTATCAATCCATGCCTAAAAAATGCATTTCCCAGGAATGGAGGCAGAAGGATTTGATCCTTGGTCTGGGATCCTTTGAATATATTTATTTAGAGCTAAAATCCAAGAGTGGGCTCAAAACAAATGTCTCTAGGAGCTTGAGACAAGTCTCCTTTGCCTGTTTATCTTCAGAAAATGCCCAATGAAGAGGGTTGCATCAACAATGATCATATACTAGCATAGCAGCGTTATATGAGATAGAAAATGTGCATGAAACCATGAATAGTCACTGGATATATGTAGCAGCAAGAAAATATACAAATACTTGAGGAATCACTCACTCAAGCTAAGCAAAGAACCCCTCAATGGCATGCATATGGAAACATATCAAAATATAGCTACACAGGGATACTTGTGACTAAAACTGCGCAGCCAATAGATGGTATTGCTGCATATATAATGTCAAAACATGGATATGGAAGTATAAATCTCAAATAAATTTTGGGGAGCAAGATCTCAACCCCTGAAACCAACAATACATCAACCCTTGGAAGGATTGGCTGAAATGTACAAAAAGGAAAAATGTCGGAGTTGCTGCCTTTGAACTGGAATAGCACTGCAACTCAAAAAATGGATAGATATGGCTGAGGATGATGCATACTCTGAATACATCTCCTCCAATGGATCTTTCACGAGAAAGGACGATCCAATCCCTAAAGATATTTCCCTCCAACTAGTGGTGCAAACCCCACTACAATTCTGCTCAGAAATAACGCAGTCAAAGGAAGGGACAGTGCTGTGAATGATGAGAGGAGTTGTGCTCAATGCAAAGATATGGAAAAATGGATCTAAAATCTCCTCTAGTGGCCTCCCGGATGGAAAGAAGCTCTCTCCTCTAGAATCAGAGCTCCGGAAGTGATGCTATGGAAATCTCCACTGCAACCCAGCAACACAATGTTTCTTGCACTGCTAAAAATGTTGTCCTGAAGGGAAATTCTTTGGCCTTGAACCAGAATGTGGAGGAGCTGAAGAAAAAACCTTCAAGAGGCTTCTCAAGAAGGATGGAATCCTAAACAAGAGTTCCCTTGTGCTAAACAGCAGATCTATCTCAGTTAAGCAACTAAAGAGAGAAAGCAATTCAAAATATTCATGAATGAGAAAAAATGGTTGTTTCTTCCTTCTTTTATGCCAATGAAGGCTTCTTGGCCATGGACCCCACACATTAGGGTTTCTTCCTCCTCAAGCAATTGTGTTGGCTTCCCAAGCAAGCCACACCTCCATCTATTGTGTTGTTTGACTTGGTCAACATGACCTAGCCTCCTTGCAATTATCCCTTTTCACACATGGGTGTGCAAGACTAGCTCTAATGATGCTTCTCTTTCATTTCATGAGGGATTTTATTGATATTTTATTTATGAATGGGTTTCTTTGCCCATTTTATTCTCCTCCTAAATGACAATGGCAAAAGTTAATGTTCCATAAAAATTATCGCGCTTGCGGATTTTATGATAAAAATCCGGCATGCATGACAACCGCCGATCGCGAGGATGCAATCTCAAAAAACGTAGGCCAAAAAGTAACCAAATTTCTGAGTATATTCTCGTACTCTCCAGAATATATCCAGATAAGTTTCCACCACAAGCCCCAACATGAAAATCATTTAAAACTTTTTCGGCCTCCTCACATTAGGGGAATTTTGGGGTCTAAAATAGGCCTCCTAAGGAAATTATAAAATAATAGTGGAAATAATAAAATAAGATTTGATTACATCATCAAATTTTAGTGGGAAAAAAGAAAAAACTACTTTTTCAACTCATATTTTCAACTTATCTCCCAAAATGTTTACTCAAATTTTGAGTGGGAGCACTCGTTGGATGAAAAATTTAATTCCCCATCCAAGGAGTATCCATGTTGCATACTTTCGATGGGTCACACTACATGAAAAATGAGAAATACATGAAAAATGTGATTGCAACCACGTTTTTTCCTGTATTTCTCATTTTTCGTGTAGCAGGGTCCATCAAAAGTATGCAACATGGGTACTCCTTGGATGAGGAATTAAATTTTTCATCCAACGAGTACTCCCGCTGGAAATTTGAGTAAAAACATTGGGAGATATGTTGAAAATACGTGTTGAAAAAGTAGATTTATTATTTTATTTTTTTAATATCCTTACCCTTTTACTTAAAAAGTGGTAAATCATCCCCCATGGTTGACATCATCATCTTGAATCCTATTGGTTCTTATAAATTTTATTTTGGTTGTACATTTTTTTTAGGAGGCCCATTTTAGACCTCAAAATTCCCCTAATTGAGTGAGGCACCTCCTTAAAATAGTATTAACACCACGACGATAAAGTGTATCACCAATGATCAGATAATCTTTGGCTTAGTATCAAATATGTCATTGTTCAGAGCGAGAGGTTTCAGGTCAAAAAATTTGAGTTTGGATATAAATGATAAAATCCCCATACCAAGGATCCGATCTGAAATAGAGACTCATCAAGATTTGATGGTTCCGACGTAGTTGTAGTACTATCAGAGGGAAGGTCATAGAGAAGCTCAGCCAAAACTAAAGAATTCTTTGACTTGGATTTGATGAATTCCAAATCAAATTCCTGCAAAATGACAATCCATTTTGAATATTTCCCCCCCAGAAATTGACAAGATAAGATATAAGTCATGGGGTTGCAATTCGAAATGATAGTGGTTTTTCGGAGCAGGATATAATGGCGAAATATTTGGACAGCTTGAACAGCTGCGAAGGAAATATTTTCTACGTATGAATACATAACTTCCGTATCATTGAGATTATGACTCAAATAATAGATCGGATATTCAATTACATCTTCTACTTGGACCAATACCATAGCAAAGGTCGTTTCAGCCGCGGTGATATATAGGAAATAATCATTTTGATAATTAGGGGGTTACATTAATGATGCTCGGATAAGGGTATCCTTGACAGCATCAAAAGAAGCTTGCGCAACTTGGTCCCAATGGAAGGGAACCCCCTTTTTCAAGAGTCGAGTAAATCCTTTAGCCATTTCGGCGTAGTTTGGAATGAACCTTCTTAGGAAGTTAGCCTTTCCTTGAATTTTCTATATCTGAAGTAAATTTGATGGCGCAGGCAAATCAAGAATGGCCTGAACCTTCAATGGGTCGATTTGAATTCCTTCTTTTGAGACTAAGAATCCAATAAAATGACTAGAACCAACACAAAACACACATTTATATGGATTGAGGCGTATTTTGTAGTGTTGACAGCGTAAGAAAATGGCTCTCAAGTGCATTGGGTGATCAGTCTGATTTCGTGAATGTGCTGGTAAATCATCTAGATAAGGTTGAACAATGTGCTTGATGTCATTGAAAGCATAGTCCATTTCTCTCTTAAAAGTTGCCCCAGCATTCTTTAAACCAAATGGTAGTTTCCTATAAGCGAATGTGCCCCAGGGATAGATGAATGCTATCTTATGTTGATCCTCTAGGCAGATATTAATTTGATTGTAGTCGGAAAATCCATCCATGAATGAAAATATTTCGCATCCAGCATAATCATCAATAATCTGGTCGATAAAGGGAGTAGGATAGTTGTCTTTTGGACAAGAAATATTGACATCCCTATAATCGATGCACACTCTAATAGGTCCTTGATTTTTCATGACATGAACGATATTGGAAACCCACTCAGTCAGCGGAACATGGAATATGAAACCAGCGTGCAAAATATTTTCAACTTTTTCTTTGATGGCAACGAATTTTTTCGGATGAACAGGACGAAGTCGTTGACGCACCGATTTTACATCAGGATGCATATTAATAGTGTGTTCAACAATATTCCTGAAATTTCCTCGTAAGACCATGCAAATACATCACAAAATTCACAAAATGGAGAGCGATATGATTCGAGTTCTAATGGATAACAAGATACACCAACATAAATATTTTCTACAACGCCAGTTTTGGTTGAAATATCGATAGAAATGGTTTCTTCAATATTTGACAGATTTCGCTCAGAATTGATTGCATTAATAGATAAATAATTCGAAAAGAAATTTTTGATTGATGGGTGATATAGTTCACTAGTATAGTTTTCTTCACAATCAGGAAGGTGGGAATGATGATGATAACCTTCCCATGGTTCTCCTTATGACATCATGGTTTCCAAAATATTCTCATCTGTCAAGAACATTGAGGAAAAAGGATGAGAGGGAGTACCAAAATCTAAGGAATGATCAACCCAAACACTCAACGACGCCGATTTCGGGTTCACCGCCCAAGCCAATTAGATTGATTGCTATGCCAGCTCAATAGGGTTGGGTGAAAGAAACTCATCCAATGTAATAATTTCAAAATCACTCGTACTCTCCCTTAAGCCAGATAGAGTGGAAGAGATCATGTAGTAAGTCTCTATACTTGCAATTTTTGCCCACGTCATGGGCGGCGGTAGTGCAAAGGTTCCCTTGAGAGTGGAATCCTTTAAGGGTCCTACACCAATTTTCTGAAGTTCTAGTTGGGGTATGTGAACGAATGGAATGCTTCCAGTTACCTGCGAAGCGGAGGCAAAGAAGGATAGTTGATTAATGACTGTGATAACACCTTTATATGGAAATGCAATCATTCTAAAATATGTAGAAACAACTGCAGTCATTGCATATACCCATGGTCTTCCAAGTAGAACATTATAGTCAGGGGGTCCGTCAACAACCTCAACATCAAAATTCATTGTTTTCCCCCTAGTTCAACATGCAGGTTATTAATAATACCACAAGACTTATATGTACATCCATCAAAAGCCTTCAACGTCATTGATGATTGTGATAAGCGTGGAGAGCCAAGTGACTTCCAACAATTTAGAGATATAATTCATGTAGATTCTCCCTCATCAATAATAGTGCGATGAACAAGGTGATTGAGAACATTTACTTGTATGGAGAATGCCAATTATGCTGGTAGTTGCGGCACATATCCCGTATGATTAAAGACAACAATATTATAATCAGTTGGATCAATTCCACCAATAGCTGACAATAAAGACTATTTTTCGGAGGGACAATTTTGTAATACCTCAACAGCAAACATAGCTGAAGGGGATTGAGCCAATTCTTCAACTATGTTATGATTTTTTGCAGCTCTTGCTCGAGGATTATATGTTGATTTGTGAATTACTCCCTTTGGTGGCTTGATTGTCAATTCAGGAATAGCAGTAGGCGGTACTGACTCTGTAGACAGATTCGTAGTCGAGGTAGTAGGTTGATCAGTGGCTTGACTACCATACTCTTTATTACATGTTGACACCAAAATATCTATTGAAGGTTTTGTGATGGATAACATAAGTACTTGAGAACTAGAAGCTGGATCCGTGGAAACCATGTTTGTGTCCAAATTTAGAAATGGGTCTGTCAATACAACTGATGCATGTGAAGTCTTGATGATTTTTGAGACTTCAGCGTGGTGAGGAAAATCCCTAAAAAAAATGTTCCTCATTATAGATTATGCATGGATAACGAGGTTTCCTAGGTCCAGACGATTGATCAGATGATTTTTCCTGTGCGTTAGAATTTTTATTTTTCTTAGATTTCCCCTTTTTCTTACTTCCATGTTGCTTGTCACTTTTACCTTTTTCAAACGACATGGCATTAATTTTGGAAGAAGGTGCAGGATCAGGTGCAATAGTATGATGTGTGCTTGCAATACCAATCAAGTTGTCTCTGGCATGAGAGTCATTTAATTAAGGAGGAACAGTAAAATTAGATCTCGGCATGTTAGGAATTTTTTCATAGAGGGTGCCAGACTAAGTGTAAATCATGTCTAAATATTGGGCACGAGCAATAACTTTCTCTTCTGTGATGACGCCACCCTTAGCCACATCCTTAGTTATAGATGATAATAGGGACTTAATGAACCATTCAGCAAGGAGTTGATCCAGAACAATTTTCTTAACCATTCTACGATGACGACGCCGCTCATGAATATGATCAGAAATGTGAGTAGCATTAGACTGCTTGAAATCGGTCAAGAGTTCCATTCCAGTTTCATATCTAATGGGTAACTGGAAATGACTCAAAAATAAAGTAGCTATGGAAGTGAAATTATCAAAAGAATCTCTGGGTAACTTAATGTACCATTTTGCAGCCAGACTTGTGAGCGTACGCTAGAAAAGATGTAGTCAAATAGAATCATCATTCAGGGAGTTTGATGAACACCATAAATGATAAGTCATGAAATGAGTCGACATATATTCTCCAGGGTTTCCATTGAACTTAGGAATATCCGAGGGTAATTTGTGAGGTATCATTGGCCACCAAGGAGCATAGTTAATTGGATCATTAGTTAGCCAATTTAAATCTGGTAACTATAAAGTTGCAACAAAGGGAAATTGTCTATTAAGGTCAGGTTGAGCATAGCCAGGGTAAGATGGAATTGCTTGAGAAACAGGCCTTTGAGCACCAACATAAGGAATATGCCACTGGTAACCCAGATAGGGGTTGTTTTGAAAAGAAAACACTTGAGGATTCTGTTGACCAAAACCTGGATATGATACTTGTTGAATTGAAATTTGAGGCACTTGCACATGAGGCTTCCAAGGAGTCTAACCACCAATTTTATAACCCAAATTATGATAACTTGGATTCGATTGATAGGTATAACCAGGTTGTGGCTGTGACATCCCATAAAATGGTAAACCAAGTTGTGAATAAATTATTTCGGATACAGGTTGTTGTAAATTAACCGAAGGATTTGGAGTCTGTGGACCCAACATTTGAGGGTATTGAGCTGAAGGACCCACTTGATAAGGTTGTTGTACAACATTTTGATTCTGTAATAGGGGTAAAGATGTATTAACAAGTGGAAATTATGTGGGTGTAACAGGTTTAATTGGTTGATATGAGTGTACAATCGTTTGTGGTTGGATAGGCAATGTGGGCTGTCATTGACAAATATTGATTTCGACATTAGGTTGAGCAAAAAGTGACGGAGTACTGTCATATTGGGTGACCAAAGGTCGCCCCCCAGCATGAGGAGGATAATAAGATGGAAAATATTTCTCTCCAAATTTTGGGAGTCCAATTTATATGGTACTTGAAGGAATAGACCCAGAAGGACCAGCTTAATATTGCCCTGATGATGTATATAAATAATCAAACTATTCAGTACTCACAATAGGATTACCAATTAGAATACCGGACGATGACATTGGTAAAGTCCATAAGTTTGAATATGCACCAGAGAAAATTCCATATAATTATTTTTAACCTGATGAGACCATAGGGCCACCATGAAAATATGACTCTAGTGAAGTTTTGAATATTGACGAGGTAGCGAGGGAAGGTGATGACGTAATTGGAACAGATGGCCCAACCAAAGATGTTGTTTTAGGCATGGTTACTTGACCAAATGTATACCCTTTTGAATCGATGGGAGTTTGAATAGGAACAGAATCAATAAAAGAAGATGGTAATGATAGAGGAAAAGACTCATACAGGTAAAGGTCCTCCCCAAAATGGGTTGGAGTTAAAGGCGTCTCGTCTTGTGGGATTTCTTCAATCGCAATTAAACCAGGTGGAAGTATTTCACCGTCAGGCCCAAAGTATATTTCAGGTGGTTGACTGTATGATATGGGAGACTCAATAGCTACAAAAATTTGTGGAATGACCAAGGCAGGAACAACTTCCGATTGTTCAACTTCAGGATTCAGATGTTCTGGAAAATAAGAGATAGGATTTGGATCAATTTCTAGTTGAACAACATCGGGTCCAGGAGGTATGTTCTCACTAATTAGATGGATCATGAATGTGGGTAGCTATGAAGGCTTCATTTTGACAACAGTAGATGAATCGGGATGTGTAGAAACAACTTGAGCTAACTCAGGTTTATGGGAAGATGGTGTTTCACCAAAGGTACGAAAGGTAGTTTCACCAGAAGTAACTTCTAGTGGTAAAGGTGGTTTTAATGCTAGTATACGTGAACGACGGGGGAAAGGATTTTGTTCTTCCATGATTACTAATTTATTTTAACCAAAAATAAATAAACAAAATAAAAGGTTAATGCTAGGCAAAAGGTTTTGCCAAGAAACTGTGAACTGCAGAATACATCCTGGCGAACCAAGAAGTACGGGAAGGAAATCTCCCTGAATGCTCTATTCGGTGTATCACAATTTAAAAGGCGACTGACTTGGTTCACTATGGATGGATAGCACCTAAAAGTTGTCCTCCCAAATATACACGAAGGTGCGTGGAGGCCCAAGTCCGTATTAGCATTGTCTGATGCAAAACCGAACAGTGAGAGCACCCATTTATACTTTGTGTACTGTAACACCGCCCGATATACCCGAAATTATGTGGACAAGCTACGATATACTTACGTATGTGGAGTGAGGTATTGCACTCGGAATGTATTGCAGACAATTTAATGACAGTTGTTATGTTTTACGATGCTGGAACATGTCTCCAGCCTATACCCTCTAAATGTTATTGTTATGGTTCCAATGCTTTGTTAGGTAAATTGAGATAAGTTTTAAGTTGATCTTGTTTATCAATTTTCTTTTCAAATGTTCAGCGTGATGATGTATTGGAAATTCCTAAAATGAAAACTAAGAATGATAAGAAATCTTTCACTTTTAGTTTTTCAATGAAAATCCTAGCTACTAGAGAGAAAGAGCAATCAACTTGAGAGAAAACAAATCAATGAACACAAATTAAATGTAGATTTCCTAATTGTTCCTTTTGCAAAACACACAAACCACTACTTGCAAATGCAGGTTTTTATTTCCAGTTCCTTTAATGCTATGAATGTAGAAAAGAAACTAAGTGCACTAAATCAACAAAATTAAATTTCTTTTACTTTTGAGAAATGAGGAATAGAAACAAAAATTTCTCTTTTGAAGGAAAAATGAGGAATTAAACAACAATTTATCCTATCAGGAAACGAAGAATTTACGACAATTTCCTTTTCAAAAGAAAATGGATCTAATGCGACAATGAAAATACTTTGACATTAATTCGTCAATGATAAATAAAAACACTTTAAACAAACATGGAACAAATTTTTCTTTCAAAAGAGGAAGAGGTAGATAAGATCACTAGTCAATATGAGGCTCAGGCTTTTCAAAACACAACAGAGAACAAACTGAAAAAAATTGCAATGAAAAATTCAATGGAATTTGGATGGTTTTAGGAGGCAATGCAGTCTCTAAAGAGAGACAGTGCTTTGCAACATAGGCCTGAAAGGGAGACAATACTATGCAAAGCATTGTGTCCTATCCAAGAGTGTGTTGGGTGTAGTGTACAATGAAAAACACAGCTATCTAACACTCTTCTAATGCAAATTTGGATTTCAAAAAGCCTAATATTTGTGAGTAAAAACTATTGGGTGAATAAACAAAGAAAATTAGAGGCTAAAACACCTAGGATAAAGAGTTATTTCCCTAGTGGAATCGCCAATTTGTTATGCAGAATTATGAATTATAGATAAATTATTTTTCCCTAGACAGGTGCTTATCTAAAACAACAAGTCAAAGACTTTATGACTATCTTTCCTAACTATAAACAGACACATAGAATGAAACAAGAAGCTTACTTGGAGTCCAAGCACTTCCAAAGTCTCCTTCTGTCGCTTTTGCTGTAGCTTCAAATTCTAGCCGGCTGTGCAAAATATTTCCTGCAAGAATGAACACTAAACAGAAAGAGATAGCAATAATAAAGATGTCTATTCAAGTTATTTAGCTAAATCAATAAAGCATAAACCATATACATCAAATAAGAAATCATGATATGGAAAATCAAAGCTTATACAGATGCATATAGGGAAAAATAAGCAGTAACCTTTATTAATGATAGAAGGGGAGGTTACAACCCAGTGATTGATTTAGTGTCACCATCTCTAGCAGCATCCCAGCCTCATCACAATGCATATATCTCCAGCAATATGTCATTCAAATCAACTCCTCAATTGAAATTCCACCAACATTTCTCTACTCAAATTCTTCCTTCTCAAAGACTAAGATCTATGCTCAATTTATAGAGGAGCTGAAGGTAGTTTTACAATCAATGAATTTCCAATAATAGGAAAGACATGTTCCCAATCTTGTAGATGTCAAATGGACACATGGATTTGAATTTTGACACATGATTCTAGAAGGCACTGGCCGAGTGGAGATTCTGGAACAATGATAATTTCGCTCCCAATGTGACCAACACACCTATGAGTGTCAGGAAGTTCTTTGCAGAGCAGCCTTGAATGGGGCTACCTGTATATGCAACGCACTTAGTCAATTTAGAGGCAATGTTGATGAGCTCTCATATGATATATTATAAACTTCAAATCTTGGAAACCTTTGCAGATGAAAGTCATGAATGATTTGTCTTGTTCTTTGTTTTAGGGCATGTAGCAACTGAAATGATAGGGGATGATAGACCCTATTCATTGGTCCTGGAGATGATGTCAGTTAACCAAGTCATTAGGAATGATGCCCAAAATGACCTATAATAGTACTTCCGCAAATGGCGGACTCCGCCATATCCACTGCAAAACTAACTGTGAGTTTAATTAAATATTAAGTGCAATTAAGGGATCGTTAGCGCTCTAAGCGCGTTTTTACAAAACCAAAAATTAAATTCGGATTAAGTACTTAAACCATGATTTGTGGGTAAATAATCCAATTTTAAAACTTAACTCGCTCCATAATTCTGGCCTCTGCAACGGTTATGGGCCTTGGTACTTTGCATCTGTGGGCTGGCCCCTTTAAACTCCATCGAAATCCATTTAAAAATTCAAATAAATGTTGGATCCATTGTTTATTAAGACCGGCGGTTGTGGTATGGTGGTAAGGTGGGAGGTTAGTGTAGGGGAGGTCATGGGTTTGATCCTGACCTCCGCCCAAATATTTTTCTCCACTCATACCATTTAATGTAAATTTTAAACTTTACAAAATTTTGCATATGCGCCATATGTAATATTTAATCCGAACTTTGGCGTATATATCTATATATATATATATATATATATATATATATATATATATATATATATATATATATATATATATATATATATATATATATATATATATATATATATATATATATATATATATATATAGTCATCCGACTATATATATATTATATACATCGTATAGAAAAATGAATTTGACCATATAATAAAATTTGGACCATAGTTAAAATTTGACCCACTATATAAATTCGGACTTTGGACTATAACCAAAAATTTGGCCTTTGGGAGGGGCACGTGGCGGCCTCCGGGCTAGCCATGTGTCATCTTCCAATTGGTCATCCACAAACCAATTAAATTGAAACAAGTCACAACCAACCACACTTGAACACTTTTCATCCTGTCATTGGGCCAGAGAAATACCCAAATTTTTTTCCTTTGACCCTGTTTGACCCTTTTTTTCTAATTTTCCTGTTTGGCATGGTGATCACTGGACTCTAACTTCCGCATACGGAGTCCGTTTTGAGTGAAAAAAAGTGCTCCAGATTCTTGGCAACGGGCCCGATCCGGTCATTCTCATTTGGTGTGATTTTGAGCACTTTTAATTTTTGGAAATTTTTTACCCCCAATCCAGATTCTGATCATTGGTTCAGTCGAGGTTTCCATCAATTCCAAAGAGGGAGATTGTTGGAATTGATGATGCGTTGCAGAGGCATTGATGATGCAGGTGTTGTGTTGCAATGTTTGATGGTTGCCATTGATGTCAACCTGGGCATGTGTTGTAGTTGGATTGAGTGTGCAGTTGATTGTGTTCTAGGTAGATGTACTATTTGATGGATGGGCTTATAGATGTACTCTTATTTTGCTTGGTTTGGGTGCTGGTAATACCATGGTATAAGGATCTGTGATATTGGCTTAACCATGGTATGTACCTGTAGTATTGAGCTTGCAGATTACCATGGTACAAGGGTCTGTGGTATTGGCTTAATGATGGTATCTACTTATGGTATTGACTTGGACTTTACTATGGTACATGTTCCCATTGTATTGGAATAAACATTGTACTTTCCCAAGGTATTTATTGGATATTATTGATGATATTTTGACATATATTATTGTGATTATTTTTTAGTGGTGTTGTAGATTGGTTTGAGGAGTTGATTGATTGATGGTGTGAGTGTATGACTAGAGTGAGTGAGTGATACAGTACTTTACATAGATGATTATACATATGCAGTTGTGCTTAGAGTGTGCATATCATATTTTGTTATTCGGATTAGAGATTTTATTGGGTTGTTCGTGGTGAGCAAGTTTTAAGAACCCAATCTAAAAAATTCTAAAACGTGGTTCATATGGAGGATTTGGAGGCATGAAAACTTCATGCTTGCGGAGAATATTAGGCAATGATTATAGGAGGATAATATCAATCCAATGGTGGTTGGATATTCCAATGGATGTTGGGTGAGACCATTGGTGGTGGAGGCTTCCAGTAGATGTTTATCTACAGATTTGTGTGAGTAGCTACTTCTCAGCTGATGGATGTCAGCACGTTGTTGTAGGAGTAGAGTCTTCCAGCTAGTGGGTGCTAGCAACTCTATGTAAAATTTGTTTAGCTTGATAGAAGAATTGAGCAGTAGCAACAACACGTGGTTTTTTGACCTCGAGATGGTTTTCAACCAGAAAAAATTTATATTATCTTGTGTGCATGTTTTCCTTGTTGATTCTTTATGGAATTTTTATATATTAATTTTACATGATTAGATACATTGATTTCATGAGTGTAGCTAATGGATTATTGAATTTGGTGTTTTGGTAAAAAGAATTAAAAATTAAATAAACCCTACCACTAGTCATTCACCCCCCCCCAGTAGTGAGCTCATTTTCAACATTAGTCACCAGATATTTTTAGTAAGAGGCACTCTCCGCATCTGTTGATCGAACTCTTTAAATGCACAACCTTTCCCACTGGTATATCTAGTGCTTCTTGGCAGTATCTCTCTCCAGACAATTTGATCAAGTGCTCAAAATTATGTTCAAAAATCAAAGTTTTCAGATCGGTCCGGAACCTAACCGACCACATATATCTCATTTTTTTGAATATGGCGCAACTTGTTTCACAGAAAACCGACATCATATGCTCCCATAAATGTGTTATGTCCTACGCAGTGGTAGGATGACCTAGCCAATGAATTTTCTTCATTAAATGAGGTGATGCAAAGAGGAATGTTATAATTGGTTTATTTTTGGATGAATTTCATTGGTTGGGCATGTGGACAACCACATGTTGCCACGTGGCCTAACCAAAGGCTGCCACGTGGCAACACGGGAGGCCACAAAATTTTTGGGTCAAGTTCGAGCAGCAGTAGTGGGGGTCGAACCAGCGACCACAGAGCACCAAGCAACAAGCCTTACTATCGCGCCCAATACCATGAGTGTTAACATATCATTTTTCCACTACGATTTTGTTTTAATTTTCAAGTCGTGCTGGGGGAGGGGGTCAAGGTCTAGCCCCATCCCTAGTCACCATCGAAGGTGGGACCATGAGTGGGAGGCTATCCTTGCGCCCCCATCCATAACCGTGACCTCCACATCAAACATCACCATCAAGATGTGAACGTAGTGGAAGCTGCCACGGTAACCATGGAGAGCTAAACCGTCGGCACTAACCACTTACGGCAAAGCCACATGTGCCCACAATGATGTCAATTTCAGCAGTTAGCCCTAACTGCCGACACTTTTATATTAAAAAAAAATTTATTGAACCATATTGAATATGGTTGAAAATCTGAATTTTATGCGTTAGAGGGAAAATTAATGCCTCGACAATTTCGCCTTGTTTTTGGAAAAATTGGCGCTCTAATAGCACTTTTTGGGGAACGAATTGTAGGTTCAGTGCCAGATTTTGGGGAAAATGTGCATCGAATAGTGGATCAATTAGGGGGAGTCATAAATTCTTCATTTTTTGGCCAAATTGGAGGTAGAAAGAGGCTACACACTAATTTTTTTGGGCATCCTGGAGCTGATGGAACAACTTTCAGAGTAGTTTGAGCATTGTAAACACATGTAATCATGATTTTGAGCATAATAGAAGAGGGCCAAGCCATTGGAAGCTCGACTAAGGATACATATCCCAAGCGGGGTGAACTCCTTCATCATGTGCTTTTTTGTTACTTTTTATGGTGATGTTCATGTTTATTGGGTGTTGTTGTTCAGTGTTTTATTTATGTTAATTTTCTCATGAAATTCATTTAAAAACACATAAAAAATCATGTTAAACTTACAATTAGCGTAATCATCCTCAAGCACTTTCTTTAAATTTTGAATTGGATCTTAGCACAACAAAACTAATATTCCCATTTAGATCAAGTTGGTATCATAGCATTAGGTTTACTTGTACAAGGAAGATTAATATGTTTTGCAAGCATTTAAATGCTTACAAGGTTTAAGATCAAGAGAGGATAAGGCAAGCTTGTGGGTGCAGGTTCTCTAGTTGAAGCCAAGAGAAGGAGGGCATATTTACCACAATTTCCACCACAAGATCCACCTCTTGTTGGAGTAGAAGCTTCAGTAAAAATTTCTCATGAAGGAGGAATTGATAACATGCCAGATGATGAGAAGGATTTTAGGAAGGATTTCTTTGACATGATAGAGATGGTGAAGGTCCTCTATGAAGAGAGGAATACAAGGTTGCATGATGAAAGCTCTAGGCCTCCAAGAGGAGAGGGTTCTCGAGGAGGTGGAGGTAATGGAAATGGTTATAATCCTCCCTCTAGTCCACCATCATACTCACCACCATATTCACCTTCATCTTCATCCTCTTCCACTACTACAACCCATACATATACTCATCAACCTACCTCAAAAGGAATTGGTAAACAACCCTTGTTAAAAATTGCTATTAAATTTGAGCTGCCTATGTATAATGGTGAAGTGAATGCAGAGAAGTTGGACAATTGGGTTCGCCAGTTAGAGGTCTATTGCAGAATTCAACACCTTCAATATGATGATATAAATATACAATTAGCTTCCTTAAGACTGGAGGGTGAAGCACTAGTATGGTGGGAAGCCAAGACACAAGATGAGATAAAGAAAAATGGTAAGATCTCACTCTCTTGGAATAATTTCATTTCTGTAATTAAAATACAATTTTACCCTCTAGCATATATGTAAAAATCCATCATGAATTGGCATAACTTCAAACAACTTAAGGGTCAAAGTGTGCAAGATTACACCCAAGAATATAGAAAAATAGCTCTTTTGTTAGGTGTTGATTTGCATTCACAAGACACATTTTTGAAGTATATAGGGTTTTTACATAGATACCTAAGACATACTATCCTTATGTTCAATCCCACTAGCCTAGATGATGTTTGTGTGCAAGCCACCCACCTTGAAGCAAGAGGGAAAAATATTCCAGAAGAGGGTAAAAGGAAGTCATTTAAGGGTGGAGAGAAAGGAAAGGGAAATAAAAATGCATCCATTAAAAATGAAGGAGATAAAATGACATGCAAACATTGTTCCAAAGAGGGTCATGATGAAGACCATTGTTGGAAGCTTCATCGAAAGATGAGGCCCAAGAAATTCAACAACAAGGGAAAACAAAAAACAGTTGCAACCACTCAACAGGATTTGGGATCCAAATCAGGTGATGAAACCAAAATTAAAGCCGTGGGTATGAAGGTAAAAGAATCCATTGCTAGTACTAGTTCATAAAATTGTCACACTAGTACTCCAAATGAAGAAACAATAATTGAATTATTTCGTGTGAGGGTTATTTCAAAACATACAAAAATCGACACACTATTTGATAGTGGGTCTCAAGCCAATTTGATATCTGAATACTTTTTCAAGAAACTTAATATTGAAACCATTCCTCATCACAAACCATATCCATTGGGTTGTATATGAAAGAACACAAATTTGCAGGCTACAATAAAGTGTATTCTGTGGTTTGCAATCACAGCAAACATCATTGACGAAGTTGAATTAGATATTGTACCGCTTGATATTTTAGGAATTGTTTTGGGTAGTCCTTACCTCTATGATATAAAATCCATCTTCTATCACCATGAAAACAAGTACCACTTGTTCAAAAATGGTGTGGAGTATACTGTGAGAGCTCATCACAAGACACTAAATCTTTGAGTAGTTAATGCAAGGAAAATTAAAAGACTAGTGAATTAAAGCAAGAATTTTTTGCTTCTTATGATTCAACCAAAGAATGATGTTGATTATGAAGCATTTTAAGGTTATGATCCAAAGTTGAAATCTGATTTGATTGAAATGGTTAATCAAAAGAATGAGATGTTTCAGGAGCCAAAGGGTTTACCTCCCAATAGGGGAATCCAACATGAGATACAATTGTAGCAAGATTGTCATCTTCCTAACATTGGCATGTATAGGATTTCGGTGATGGAGAGTGCTAAAACAAAAAAATCCAAGATTTTTTGGAAAAATGGATCATCCGACCAAGTACTTCGCCATGTGGGTCACCTATTGTGTTTGTGCCAAAGAAGGATGGAACATGGCACATTTGCATAAATTTTCGTGCATTGAACAAGAAAACGGTAAAGAACTCTTATCCACTTCCTAGAATAAATGATTTACTTGATCAATTGAAATATGCAAAGTATTCTAATAAGTTTGAATTAAGGAGTGGCTATCGTCAAATTAGAATTGCTGAAGGTGACATTTGGAAGACGACATTCAAAATAAAACAAGGTTTTTTTAATGGCTTGTTATGACTTTTGGTTTATGTAATGCAATTTCTACCTTCATGTGTGTGATGAATGATGTTTTAAGGCCATTACTTGATGAGTTTTTCATCGTCTACTTAGATGATATCTTAATTTTCAGTAAATCACGTGATGAACATGTCATGCATGTAAGGAAATTACTTGATGTCTTAAGGAAAGAAAAGTTGTTTTTGAAGATGTCATAATGTGAGTCTGGTAAAACTTCTTTGGTGTACTTGAGGCATATTGTTGGAGGAGGTGAGTTGAGGATAGACCCATCTAAGGTTGAGGTCATTGTGAATTGTCCAACACACAACATAGTCACTGAGGTAAGAAGTTTCTTGGGAGAAACCCAATATGGGCCGATGTTTATTTCTAACTTTTCTTTTATCGCAAATCCTTTGCATACATTGACTATTGTGAAAAAGGTCTTCCAGTGGGGAGGAAAGAAGCAAAAAACATTTGATGCTTTGAAAGAGAAGATCAGTTCAGCCCCAGTACTTTCATCACGAGACTTGAGATATCCCTTTGAGATTAAAACTGATGAAAGAAACTATGCCATGGGTGCAGTCCTTATGCAACATGGTAAGCCCATTTCATTTCATTCAGAAAATTTCAATGGTGCAGTGTTTAACTATCCTACTTATGAAAAGGAGCATTATGCATTGGTTCAAACTGTGAAAAAGTGGAAACACTACTTGATGGGAAAGGAAACCACCATACACACCGCCCACCATCCATTGAAATACTTGCAATCGCAAATTAAGTTGCAGCAATCAAAGAACTTTCAATGGATGGGTTTCTTATAGCAATTTTTCTTGGTCATCATGTTTAAGAAAGGTATTTACAACAAGGTTGTTGATATTCTTTTGAGGCCTATTATTAGTGCAACTACTTTACTCAAGCATAAGTCTATCTTTTATTAAATTTATGTTGAGAAATAGGCATGGGATAATGAATTTCAAGCTGTTTTGAAAGCTTGAGTCAAGACAAACAGGTAGAGGAATTGGATTACCATGTACATAATAACTTGTTGTATCATTTGGGCAAGCTTTGTATTCCACAAGGGGAGAGAGTGAATGTCATAAGGGAAGCACACTCTTCTCTATTTGTTGGACATTTCAGTGTAAGAAAAACAATGGAACATCTTTAGAGGTATTTCTATTGGCCTCGTATGCTTGAAAGTGTGTCAAATTTCATTAAAGGTTGTTTATTATGTGAAGCCAGTAAGCCTAATACTAGGAAGTTAGGACTGTACACACAACTTCTTGTACCTTCACATCCATGGGAGAGTGTTTCTATGGATTTCATAGGAGGTCTTCCTTTGTAAAAGGGAGGTTATGATTATTTGTACGTAGTTGTGGATAGGTTCAGCAAGATGTGCATATTAATTCCATGTAAAAAGAAAATCACAGCTGAAAAACAACTTACTTATTCTTCCAGCATATTTGGATTAATTTTGGTTTGCCCACATCCATTGTTAGTGATTGAGATTCTTGAATTGTTGGGAATTTTTGGTCAAGGTTGTGGGACTTGATGGACACCAAGTTGAAGAAGAGTACAACTTTTCATCCGCAAATAGATGGTCAAACCAAGGTGGTCAATTGAACAGTCATACATCTTCTTCGAGGATATTTTAGCAAGCATCCTAAGTTGTAGGATGAAAACTTACACTATATTCAACATGCTTATAACCATGCAAAACACTCCTCTACACAAACTTCGCCATTTGAGGCATGTCTTGAATACTTTCCTAGATCACCATTGGATTTATTTTTTGGGAAGGATGTTGATATTAATGGCCATAGTGATATAGAAAAAGCCAAAAAGTTCATAGAAAAATTCCAATTGATACATAAAATAGTTCAAGATGAGCTTGAAAAGAGCCAAGGCAAGTACAAAGAAAGGCAAGACAAGCATCGTGTAGATCACAAGTTCCAAGTTGGTGACGAATTTTGGCTTCACATTAGCAAAGAGAGGCTTCAAGGGGAAGGTAAAAAATTGAAACCAATTCGTTATGGTCCTTTCATACTTTTGGAAAAGATTTGTGAAAATTCCTTCAAGTTAGATTTGCCTTCATACATGAAAATTTACTCTGTTGTTAATGTTGAGAACTTGAGGTTGTATGAGCCTCCATTGATTGAAGATCAAGGAGAATAGATTCAGATTCTTTCTATTAAAGACTTTTCTCTTGAATACCGTGATGAGCTTTAGCAAGACACCATTCTTGATAGATGAACAAGGACATCAAAAAGAAGGAGTGTAGACTACCTTCATGTGGGGCTCAAAGGCACAAATCCTTCTAAGGCCAAATGGATCAAGATTGGAAAGGTGAGGGAACTATACCCTCATATGTTGAACAACTGAAAGTGATCTTTTGGGATCCAAAAGGTTCCAGTGGGGAGGAGTAATCAGGTGCTCAAAAATAAAAGTGTTCGGATCAGTATGGAACTTGAACGACTACGTAGATCTCATCGGTCTGAATCTGGCGCAAATCGTTTCACAGAAAATCGACGCCATATGCTCCCAGAAACACGTTCTATCCACTTTTTCAAACATGCAATTTTTTGTGAAAAAAATTGTAGGGATAGCCCAGTCAGCAGTCCATACTGCTGACTAGGCATGCACAGTGGTAGGTTGACCTGGTCAATGGATTTTCTTCGTCAAATGAGGTGATTCCAAGTGGCATGTTATTATTGGTTCGTTCTGGTTGAATTTGATTGGTTGGGCATGTGGCCAACCACATGTTGCCACGTGGACCAACCAATTGTCACAAGATGGCAGCACCGAAGGCCACACAATTTCGAGGTCAATTCGGAGCAACAGTAGTGGGGGTTGAACCCGCAACCACCGAGCACCAAGCAACAAGCCTTACCACCGCACCCCGCGCCATGATTCTTAACATATCATGTTTCCACTATGGATTTTTTTTAATGCTCGTGCCACATTAGGGAGTGGGGGGCAAGGTATATCCCCAACCCTAGTCATCACCGGAGGCGGGACCACGGGCGGGAGGCTACCTTCACGGCCCCGTCCATAATCGTGACTGCCACATCAAACATGACTGTCGGGATGTGAATGCAACAAAGGCCACCACCGTAACTGACAGGAGCCAAAACGCCAACACTAACAACTAACGGCACTGCCACATGTGCCCATAACGATGTCAAGTCTGGCGCTTAGCTCTAACCGCTAGTGCTTTTATATTTAAAAATTCTTATTGAACCATATTGAATATGGTTGAAAATCCCATTTTTAGGCGTTAGAGGGAAAATTAATGCTCTGACAATTTTGCCATGTTTTGGTGAAATTGGCACTTCGATAACGCTTTCTGAGGCGAAATTGTGGGTTCAGTGCCAGATTTTGGGGAAAATGTGGAACGAATAGTGGAGCAACTTGGGGAAGTCATAACTTCTTGAGTTTTTAGCTAAATTGGAGGCAGAAAGAGGCTACACAAGAATTGTTTTAGGCATTATGAAGCTGATGGAACAGGTTTTAGAGTTGTTTGAGCATTGTAAACACGCAATCACACTTATGATCATAATAGAAGAGGGCCAAGTCATTGGAATTTGGACCAAGGAGACGTAGTCCAGGCGGGTTGAACTCCTTCAATGTGCTATTGTGTTACTGTTTATAGTGATGTTCATGTTTGTAAGATGTTGTTTTCCAGTTTTTTATTTATGCTAATTTTCTCATGAAATTCACATAAAAACTCATGTTAAACTTGCAATTAACCTCATCATCCTCAAGCACTTTCTTTAAATTTTGAACTAGATCTTAGCATAGCAAAACTAATTTTCCCATTCAGATCACAATTGGCTTCACAACAAAATCTTATAATGTAGTCAATTCACACTTCTCATGTCTCCTTATTACGATTGCATTCCCATTGCAATATCCTTTGTGACAGAAGTGATCTAACAATGATCGGTTGGGAAAATCCTCCTCTGATTAGCTCAAACGAGTCACCATCTCTCCACTCCAGCGATTAATGGTAGGAAATGATTACCCGAATGTCATAGATGTAAGACCAGTAGTCACACTATGAATCCACAAATCTAAAACTAACATTGTTCTTTTGTTTTTTTTAAATAAGATGTGGGACAAAGACGCATTGCCACATTCAATCAACAGCCACACTCATTCACTTGAAGGATTGGATTATTCTCCTATTTCTCTTAGCCGAGGAAGGGCCAAAGCCTGGACTCTGATATAAAGTTAGATTTGCATTAGCTGCACAAAAATTCTATTCACGCCAAAATAACAATACAATATAAATACAAGAATTTAGATAGCTAATCTATCTTGGACATATAATTTCTTAATTGAATGAATATCTCAACTACACATCAATCTCTTCTAATAATTTAAATTGATTTAAATAATCTATTTATTAAAATAAATCAAATATAAAAACATGTATACTTCCAATTTAACGAGTCTACCCATGTAGACAGGGAATCTGAAAGCACTTCAGTTTTCTAAGAAAGCAGGACCAAAACGTTCCCAATAAGACATCGTGTCATATGGAAGACTATTATTAAGCACTTTGATCCAAAGATGATTTAGTTTAATATAAGTAAATTTAATAGAAATTATTCTAAAATAGATATTGCACCATATCTTGCCAAAATAAATGTAATAAGGCAATAGCATAGGAAAGAGTAGCCTAGAAGAAACAAGATGTTGCAAAGAACAAGTCATCGTGAAGGAATGAAAGGAAAATTTTGCTTCCATGGAAGCAAGTCGTGGAGGTTTCAAAGATATTGATGATAAGAGTTATCAACCAAAAAAATTTGTTATAGATTTTGAAATAGGCAATTGGGGGTGAAAACATATATGTAAACCAACATAATATGTTCACATATATACAAATTTTGTTATAGATATTGAAATAGGAAATTGGGGGTGAAAATCCTTTGGTGATTAATAATCAAACATGTAACTCAAATAAGATATTTTAAATACATTCAAGTACAATCTATCTAGCATAGATGTCAATAAAGAGAATTTTTATTAACAAAAATAGAGTTTACTTCAAGTTCATCTACATATCTGAGTGGCAATTGCATGCTTATCAGAAATTGTATATGAAGAACAATAGTCTTGGTATACAAGAAAGTGAATATCATTTTAATATGGAGACATTTTTGGAAGGAGATATTGTTCTTTATGTTATGGTTTATTTTCTTAACTCCAAACTTGGTTTATTCTTTCTCTATATACATAAGAAAAAAATACAAAGTAAATTCACAAATTTAAGTTATAGTTTTATATTTCATAATTACAACTCTAGTTCCTTATTAAAATATTTTACACATCCTAGGTTATTCTAAATTGATCAAGAATATAGAATTATTAGGGTGGTGTTCTATGTGCACTAAAATTCCCATGAGGTCCATCACAATGTATGGGGTTCATTGCAACCTTGGATATATTCAGTGAGTTGTTGTGATTTTTTTCTTGTGGCTACAACTTAGTTTTGGTTTTCACCTAGTTATCATGATTCAAAACTTTGTTATAATATTAGATCCTTATAGCATTATATATATTATGTGAGTTAATGTGATGTTTTGTTTGTCACAATGATTCAAAAATCAATTATTATACCACAATATTGACTTTCTTGTTGTCTATTTTGTTTATCTTATTAAAATATTTTACACACCCTAGGTTATTCTAAATTGATCAAGAGTATAGAATTATTAGGGTGGTGTTATATGTGCACTAAAATTCCTATGAGGTCCATCACAATGTATGGGGTTCATTGCAACCTTGGATATATTCTGTGAGTTGTTGTGATTTTTTTCTTGTGGCTACAACTTAGTTTTGGTTTTCACCTAGTTATCATGATTCAAAACTTTGTTATCATCTTAGATCCTTATAGCATTATATATATTATGTGAGCTAATGTGATTTTTTGTTTGTCACAATGATTCAAAAATCAGTTATCATACCACAATATTGACTTTCTTGTTGTCTATTTTGTTTATGAACCCCTTAAAAAAACTAGAGGAACATTTGATTTTACAGTGTGATCTCCCCAGCATGGGTGGGGGTTTCAAAAATTGGAGAGTAAATTGAGTGGTTATTGTTAGAAATTGTTGTATAAGATGGGAAATTTGGATGGTTTGTAGACAATATGGATGTCATAACATATATCTTTTTTGAATTTTTTAGTGTCTCTGGCCACCATGCATCTAATAGGATCCATTTCAACTAAGAACGTCAATACATCACTGTGCGAATGATAACTTGTGACATCCCTAGCCATTTTCTTTTATTATGGATCAAGTGATAAACTAATAACTTGTGAAATCCCTAGCCATTTTATTTGATTGTGGATCAAGTTATAAACTAAAATATACTCTCTCTTCATAAGACTCTACATTATATATTGGATGGAGGGAAAGGTTATGATAAAAATTGTACAAAAAACCCCTTAACGTTGTCTCAACTTACTCTATTGTAAATCACATAGTGTCAATTTTGTAAAAATATAATCTACAATAAGGACTGAGTGGGTTTTTTCTTTTGTAAGTTTTGTTTGGATTGAAAAAAAATAATTATAAAAGCTAAAATTATGTAGTGAGAAACATTGTTTAAAATTTCATAATAAAAAGTTGAGTAAGTTTGACATCATATAATATGAAAAATTATAAGAGCTAAAATTAAGTAATTAAAGATATGTATATAGTTTTTTTTTTAATAGAAGAAAGAGTATGTATGTAGTTACAAACTATTACAATTAAGTAATTAGGGGTAAATTTAGTGTTATTTAAGAAAAGAGAATTATGAACATTCATCATTATTGCTTAAGATAAATCATGTCATGTGAAATAATTTGGAAATTTAAAAAGATCACATATTTTAAAAAATTTCATTATTAATTTATTTTTTTATATATTAAGAAATACTACTCATGAATAATAAAACAATTGTAGCATAAATAATACATAACAAAAAAACCATGTATTTTTGGAATAATAAAATAGTTGTAACAAAAATAATATAGAACAAGAAAAACTATGTATATTTGGATGTATGAAATTTAGATACATTTTAGTTATCTTCAGCGAAGTATTTAGAAATATTACTTCCTCTGTGCGCTCTGCCTTTACAGTAGTTGATCGCGTTGTGGATCTGGTTGCTCGGCTCGGATTGCTGGGCTGCCGGAGAGGCGCTCAAGCCCGACCCTGGTGCTTTCTTTCCCCTTCTTGGTTCTCTTCTGCAGGTTTCGTTCATTGGATGCTCGCTCTTCTGCCTGCAGCTGTTCAGTCCGTGGGTTTATTTGCCTCATTGTGCAGGGTCCGTGGATGGCCTCCCCTGTGTGACTGTCTCTGCGTCCCCAGCAAGGTCTGATCTGGGTGATTGTTCTCCATGGAGGTCAATGGGGAGTCTGTCTCCCCTCCTCTGCCACCGGAGGTGCTGGCATTCAAATCCTTAGTAGCATCTGGACCAAAGAGACCTCCCTCTGAGTCTCTGAAGAAGTTTGTGAAGAAGATGGATTCAATCCCAACAGTAGCTCTCCCCGAAGAAGATACATGCAGAGCTGCCCTGAATCTGGCTGAAAGAGGCCTCATAGGCCAGTTCACGGGCCTCTGGCCTTCGCCAAAATCGGTTGAGGAATGGACTCAAAGAAACTGGAAACCTCTCATTAAAGAGGGATTCAAAAGCTATTTCGTGGGTAAGGGCTACTTTGTTTTTGTCTTTGAAAACCCAGATGATAAAGGATTAATTTTCAGAAATGGACCTTATTTCATGGGCCCTCAGGGCTTATACCTAAACAAATGGTCCCCGGACTTCGACCCAACACAGGACGTTCCTTCGGCTGTCCCGGTTTGGGTTCGGCTTCCCCACCTGCCTCTCCATTGCTGGAATCACAAAACCCTGCAGATCATAGGAAATGCGTTGGGAAAATACATAGATCAAGCTGCTAGGAAGGATCAGTATTCATGTGCATGCATCTGTGTTGAAGTGGATCTGGAAGAAGGGTTACCAGAAGCAATTAAACTTACTGTAGCTGGGTGGACATATGTGCAAGAGTTGGACTATGAGCAGCTGCCTTTCAAATGCAGACACTGCCATGGCCACGGTCACTTTGCAAAACACTGCAAGAAGAAGGCGGAGGAACAAGGTGACAAACAAAATGGGGACCAATGGATCTTAGTGCAGAAAAACGCAAACTCAAAAAAAGGTACAGGAAAAGGCAATAAGAATGGAGAAACCAGCAGACCCAAAATAAATCAAGAAGAGGAAGCAAATCCAAATGGTATAGAAAGCGAACAGCAAATCCATCAAGTTAACTCAACGCAGGAGAATGAGGAGCAAGAAGAAACTACACCTCCAAACAAAGAGGGAGCGGAAGCCATCCAGAGAGAACCAAACCAAGATAGTCCAACAAACCTATCATATGCGGATATAGCCAAGAAAAAACCAATGGAGAGCTCGGACACATCGGAGGACGAAACCTTCGAGCGTCAAGCAAAAAAAGCAGGAAGGAAATCCAGAAAGGAAAAGAGGGAGGAGGAGGCAGAAAGGCTCAAAACACAAGGAAGCCAGCCTACAATAGAAATTTCTATTGGGCGAAACACCAGACCAAGGCCCTCCAAGGGAGGCCACATCCAACAAATCAATAAATAATGAAGCTAGTCTCTTGGAACTGTAGAGGACTGGGGAATCCCTCCAAAATTGAGGCTGTAAAAGACCTTTTGAAAGCTGAACCCTCAGAAATACTCATGCTCCAAGAGACAAAAATAGAAGGGCAGGCCCTTCTAGAGACCAGCAGATTAAAGTGGCATAAAAAAGCAGGTAAAGCAGTTAGTGCAAGGGGCACCTCCGGGGGCCTGGCTACTCTTTGGAACGAAGACCAATTACAGCTGATCAACTCCCATGAAACCCAGCACTGGATCTTCACAGAATTGAAACACAAAGCAAGTAAGTTATCTATCACCCTTTTTAATCTTTATGTACCAGTCTCTTATACTGAAAAAAGAGAGTGCTGGAGCAGCCTCTCTGATTTTTTAGAAGCAACTTCTCCCAGCAATATTATTATAGCAGGTGATCTAAACATAGTATTGAAAGCAAAAGAGAAGAGGGGGGGAATTAGTAGCAGAGACCCCTTGCTGCCAATGGTGGAGGAGCTCTCACAGACCTGGGATCTGATGGACTTTAACCCAGCTCGTGGCATTTATACCTGGTCCAATAACCGGACAGGATTGGAACACATCTCAGCAAGACTAGATCGCTTTCTGGTGCAAAGTTCCATTATGATGAACAATAAAATCATCATCACTAAAATTCTGCCAAAACTTACCTCGGACCATAAACCAATACAGCTCCTAATTGAAGAAGAAGAAGATCTTGGTCCGATACCTTTCCGATTCAGCCCTCTCTGGATCGAGAGAGATGGCTTCTTAGATACTGTGAAAAAAGCTTGGTCCAAACCTATCTCCGGATCCACAAGCTATGTTTGGGAGCAGAAGTTGAAAGAGACAAAATATGCCTTGAAAGAATGGATCAAAAAGCCAACATATACTCCTCCTGAACAAAGAAAAGAGGCAGTTCACACATTGCAAGACCTGCAAAATGACATGGAAGCCAAAGATATTACAACAGATTTGTTGGAAACAGAAATTCAAGTTCAACGAACAGCATATCAATCCTTTCGAAGGGAAGAAGAATATTGGAGAATCAAGTCTAGAAGTCTGTGGTTGAAGGCTGGGGATCGGAATACACCTTTCTTCCACAGGCAATACAGAGCAAGACTGTCAAGAAATTATATATCAGAAATCAAAACAGCAGATGGACAAGTTTGCAAAGGGTTCAAACAAGTCAAAGCAGCAGCTGAAGCTTATTACAAAAGTCTTTACAATGCAGATGTTCAAAGCAATGAGGAGGAATCTGGGGATTTTCTTTCAAATATTCCTAATCTCATCAGCCCAGAAGAAAATGCAAATCTCTGCAGACCCACAACGGAGGAGGAAATCATAAATGTAATATGGGCCATGGAGCCGGACAAGGCACCGGGACCTGATGGATTCACAATCCACTTCTTTCAAGCTTGCTGGCATATAATAAAGGTGGACCTGCAGAAAATGATAAGAGGATGTATGGCAAAAGCAAAGATCGGTGGAGGAACCAACTCAACTTACTTAGCACTAATACCCAAAGACTCTAATCCTGAAAATTTCTCTAGATACAGGCCTATTTCGTTGTGTAATGCATCGTACAAAATTCTGGCTAAGTTGCTAGCAAACAGAATTAAACCACTGTTAAAAAGGGTGATCTCTTGCTCTCAAAGTGGATTTGTGGAAGGTAGGCAAATCCTGGATAATGTAATCCAGGTTCAGGAAACAATACACTTCAGCAGACAGAGGAAAGAGAAAGGAATGGTGATTAAATTAGACATGGCAAATGCGTTTGATAGAGTGAATCGATCTTACCTCAGTAAAGTACTTCTGTCCTTTGGCTTCTCGCCCGACTTTGTTCAACTTATCAAAGCCTGCATTGACAGCCCATGGATTGCACCACTAGTCAACGGCCGCCCAACATCCTTCTTCCAAGCCAAGAGAGGCATTAGGCAGGGATGCCCTCTCTCACCCTACCTGTACATTCTAATGGCGGACTCTTTAAGCCGAAAGCTAAATGCTGAGAAAGCTGCTGGTAGCATTCCAGGTCTCAAATCATCAACAGATGCAGACTCTTCGAATCATGCACTGTTTGCTGATGACTCTCTCCTCTTAGGAGGAGCTTCCACAAGAATCGCTCGGGCATTTGACACCGTCATCAGAAGTTATTGTAGAGTATCTGGAGCTGCTGTGAATGAAAGCAAGAGTGAAGTGTATAGCTGGAATATTGCACAACAAGAACTTGAAGCCATAACTACACTTCTTGGGTTTAAAGGACAAGCAATCTGGGACAGATTCAAGTATCTTGGCCTGCCTATTAACTCAGGAATCAACAAAAGAGATTTATGGAGTGATATAGTTTCGAAAATCAAAAGCAAGATTGCTGCATGGGGGGGTTACTGGTTGACCAAGGGAGGCAAAGTAATACTGATCAAATCAGTGCTGTCAGCGCTTCCCATATACCAGGCTTCTTTCCTTTTGGCGCCCAGAAACGTAATGGAGCAGATCTCCAAACTTCTTAGACAATTTCTGTGGCAAGGAGGCAAAGGCAACGAAAATAAAATGCACCTGGTGAGCTGGGACGTTGTCAAAAGGCCAAAGGATGAAGGGGGATTGCAAATAAGGGATCCCCTGCTGGTAAACTTTGCCTTAGGAGGAAAAATCTTGTGGAATCTTCTTCATGACCCCTCTCATCCTGTAAGCAGAACGCTGAGGTTAAAGTATGGGGTAAATAACGAGCTCAGCAATATTTCAAGCAGAACCTCAAATAAGAGCACGCAAGTCTGGAGCCTTTGCTGCAAGAGCAGCAATCAATTCTTAAAACAGGTTTATAGAATACCAGGTAGCGGAAAACGCATACACCTGTGGAAAGATCGTATTATGGGAAACGCCCCACTTGAAGAAAACAGAAATATATCAGAGATTAAAGAATGGATGGAGCGTGCAGGTGTTAAACGCTTATTCAAGTTAGCAAAGTGGAACCAGCGTGGGGAATGGGAGGGCTGGGACTTTCATGGAGTCCCAGATCGTTTGATCCATCAGCAAGCACAGCTCGAAGACCTTCTGGAGGACGCTGCACCGGTTCATAAGGCCGCAAGAGACTGTTGGGGTTGGGGCCCAACAGGTATATATTCCACAGCACTCGGATATAAAGTAATGCAGGGCAATCGAAACAGCAACCACACTGCAGACATCTGGAAAACCGTTTGGGACTCATTTGCCACACCTAAAGTGAATTTTTTTATTTGGACTGTGATCCATAATAAAATTCTCACAGGAGATAATTTGGAGAAAAGAAACATTGCGGGGCCTCACAGGTGTGCGATGTGTAACAACAGCTCAGAAACAGTCCAGCACCTGTTCATAGGTTGCAGCGTGGCAAAGGATGTCTGGAGGCTCATCCTAATGGATTTTCAGATCACTGTCCCAATCTTTAACACAGCAGCCGAACTCTTTGCCTCTTGGAGGCAGCTCTATCCCCATCATATCCCCCAAAAATCTTTTTGGAGTAGAATCTGGACAGCATTACCTAAATATGTCTGTTGGCAGATTTGGCTGACACGTAATCATCTGATCTTCAATGAGGAGAGGCATTCCCCGATGAAAATAGCTGCAAAAGCCAAAGCCTTCCTGATGGAAGTGGCCAAACAGCAGTACATAAAAGAAGACACTACTCTGCTGCAAGAAGAAAAGATATGGTTAGGGGATCTTGTGCCTTACTCGGGCAGAAACCCCCCTACTCCTCAAAGTGGAAAGCCGGGGTGGCGCTTAAGAGAGGAAGAGGAAATTTTTCAAAGTTGGTGGAGATCACAAAACATACACACTATCTTCTTCGATGGGGCGTCAAAAGGGAACCCTGGGGCAGCTGGAGCGGGGGGAGTCATATATACAACAGATGGACTTTCCAAATATTTCTTCTACTGGGGGTTAGGTAAGAAGACCAACAACCAAGCTGAGCTCTTCGGGCTTCTCAAAGCCTGCCAGATAGCTAGAGACAAAGGTGTTCAAAAACTACAAGTCTTTGGAGATTCAGAGCTTATAATAAAAAATTTAAACAAGGGAGCTCGATTCAACAACCCTAGCCTCAACAATATTGCGGATAGACTGAAAAGAGTGCTCCAAGATTTTGACAGCTGCAAATTTTACCACATCCTCAGAAAATTAAACAGTGAAGCGGACCAAATGGCAAATAAAGGCAGTGAACTCATGAAAGGGCTAATTTTTGTTAACAATGACAGCTATATACAAATGCCCTGAAATGGAATGCGTAATAGGAAATAGAAGACAGAATCAAATGTTTGCATTGTACAGAGGTTAGATGGAAAAGACCCAATCTTTCGGATAAATAAAAAAAATCTACCAACACGTTTTAGTTAAAAAAAAAAAAAATTTAGATACATTTTATTAAGTGAAATTTTAAAAGAATAATGGTTATAAACATTTAAAAATAATTTTATTAAATAATTAGTTTAGATCTATATATTATTGATGAGAGGGATCAATGAGGTTTGCATATCAAGACATTTGATCCCTCTTGGCTCTTGGTAGATCTAGAGTTAGGCCATCTTAATTTCCCCCTTTAGATAAACCACATTCCACATGAATACCATGAGTCAATACCATGGGTTGTTTTTATAGTTTAGTAAATAATTTTATTAAATAATTAGTTTAAATCTATATTATTGATGAGAGGGATCAATGAGGTTTGCATATCAAGACATTTGATCCCTCTTGGCTCTTGGTAGATCCAAAGTTAGGCCATCTTAATTTCCCCCTTTACATAAACCACATTCCACATGCATACCATGAGTCAATACCATGGGTTGTTTTTATATTTTAGTATTATTTTTATTTTTTATTTGACCTAGTTAAATTTTCATTACAATATGTCAATCTTTTTTATTTAATTTACTTTTATTTTTACTTTTGTGTAATTTGACAAAGTTACCGAAACCTAAATTCAATAACTTATTAAAAAAAAAAACTAACATTATAAAAAACATATATTAAACTTTAACTTGTGAATCTAATGGCCTAAAACATTTCAATTGTCTAACATTTGATCCAATGACTCATACATTGACATAGTGGCACTTAGGAAAGTTGTTTTCAAATAAGAACGTCTTACGACGTAATAAAACAACTTATTTTTTTGGTGATAAAATGGTAGACTTTATCAAAAATTAATTTAAAGATATAAAAAAACAATAGAAACAACTATAAACAGTTATAGTATTGTACAATATTAAAAAGGTTAAAACTGATTTCCTTTTTGGCAAAATAGTAGGCATTTCATTCTAAGTTGACAATTTTGTTGCATTTTTTGATTTGATGAATTGATTATTAGGCATATAGTTTTCCATAAATATTTATAGGGTTAAAAATTCAATATATATATATATATATATATATATATATATATATATATATATAATTTTAGGGAAATTATTCTAAAATAATGCAACTTATTATATTTATCAAGAAAAGACAGATTTTAATATAAATTAATTTAAATATTAAAAAAAAAAAAAAACTAGTTATAATTATTTTATAATAATAATATTAAAAAATGGTTATTTTTTTTTAATGATATTTTATTTTAGTTCCAATAAATATGTGATTACTTTATTTACCTAAAAATCTTGTTTAATAAATCTATAAGACATTTTTGTAATGCTTTATTTGTATATATATATATATATATATATTAGAAATTTTAATACAATTATGTATTGCTTGGATTCTACTAATCTAATAATTATATGCCGATATTAAATACATAATCCTTCTACTAAAATCTTTACAGAAATTTAATCGCCAATTGCAAACACATGAAGAAAGATCAATCACACATAACACAGATGTTTTTACCAGGAAAGCATAAAGAAAAAAACCCCATTATCATATATTATGTATATATAATGGATCATGAAACAATCTCATACAAAACTCTAATCCAAGAGCTCTCAGTACAATATACAATCGTCTCATACTGTCATACAAAAATTGGCAAATATATGCACCAATTTATTGCCTCCTGACAGCCTGCCTCCACTACGCAATCCATGCTGATCACAATCCCTGAATGAATTTGATCTTGCCTTGCCTTGACTGTGCAATCCTCATTGGCATCTCCAATGTGTGTGTGGTTGCATGAGTGCACCCACTAATGTCACAACAGATAGTCAAATTGTCTCTTTCACCTATCTCTCAACTGGGTCTCCACTAGATCTGACATGCATGTAGTTAACAGTAGTATTTCTTCAGTTGCATGTGAGACCACTGCTTGTAAATTAATTAAATAATTATTTCACTGATCTCTCACTAGTGTATCTTTAGTTACAACTAGTTACAACTAGCACAACTGAGTTTAACTCATTTAACTGAGTTAAACTAATTTACAACTCAGATAACTACACATCCAACTCTATTACAACTTCGAATCACTCAGTTACAACTAAGTCCACTTGCAAGTCCCACCAACCAACCCTAGAACTCAAAATTCCTTCAGTCAACTGGTTTGCCACATCAGTTAATTGAAATCAAGTGCTTCAAGAGAATAGATTATTATTTATTGTCTAATTATTATTAAGAGATAATAATAATCGACATGCATTCTATTTTTAGACATGTGATCTATGAATAGACTTCACACATGCATTCCAAAAATAAAACCCCATCCATAAATAGAATTTTCTCAACCATCTATAAATATACTCTTGCTATAAATAGAATTTGCTCACCATTCTAAAAATAGACATACACCTAAAAATAGCATATGGGCCCCACCTAGTGTAGGTGCTTAATTTTCACTAGGATCATCATCTTGTTGAATCTCAACACTCCCTCTCAACAAGAAAGGAATTATCCTTCACCCCAATCCTGTCTCTATGGTATTCGAATTTTCTCCTGGTGAGCGCCTTCGTCAGAATATCTACATCTTGATCTTCCGTAGGAATGTACTGAAGCAACATAATCATCTGTTGCACACAATCTCTTATATGATGATACCCTATATCTATATGCTTAGATCTATCATAAAACACATGATTAATTGAAGTTTAATGCAGCTCTGATTATCACAATGAATCATTGTAGGATCTAAATGAGAACCAAACAAACCAACCAAGATCTGTATCATCTAGATAGCCTCACATGCAGCTTGACTTGCTTCCATGTATTCTTCTTCCGCAGCACTGAGTGCCATGGATCTCTGTTTCCTATTGTACCAAGAAACAACTATAGATCTGATACTGAAGACCCCTCCTGATGTGCTCTTTCTGTCCGCTGGGATGCCCACCCAATCTGCATCCGTGAAGCCATGCAACTTCACCTCATTCTTCTGTCTGTACCATAATCCATACTCATATGTGCCCCTGAGATATCTCAGGACATGCTTGCCTACCTTCTAGAAGATCTTGGTAGGCTTAACCATCGCTTGACTAAGCTGGTTCACCACATAGCATATGTCAGGCCTTGTATTTACTAAATACGTAGGCAGGCCATCGATAATTAGATGAAGCGATGGCATACTTCTCTCTCTAGATGTAGCATCCTCTTTCCTCCAGTTTCCTCAAAGAGGAGTATCCATGGGTTTGTAGCCCTCCATGTGAAACTTACCCAATATATCCCTTGCATACTTTCCTTTAGACACAAAAAGTTCACCATCTCACTGCCATATTTCCAAACCAAGGAAATAATGAAGGAGACCCATATCCTTCATCTCGAACTCCTTTGCAAGGTCCTAGTTGCATGAACGTATCAGCTACTCATCACCAATCAGTATTAAATCATCAACATAAAGAACAATGATTAAAATCTTACCCTCCACCACAATCTAGTATAGGTTTGCATCCGCCTCACTCTTGGGGAAGCCAAGTCTAGTGAAATAGTTTTCGATCCGAGTGTACCAATCATGGGGTTCTTGCTTCAGCCCATACATCACTCTTTTGAGTCTGCACACATGCGACTCACTGCTAAAGATCTCAAATCCTTTAGGTTGCTCAATGTACACTTCCTCCTCAATGATCTCATTAAGGAACACAGTCTTCACATCCATCTGATGAATGTGCCAACCCATCTACGCTGAGAGAGCAAGGATGGTCCTTATGGAATAATACCATGCAACAAGTGTAAAGTTTTCTTCATAATCAATCCCCTCGATCTGTGAGAAGCCCCGGGCCACAAATCTAGCCTTGTATTTCTCAACACTCCCATCATCATCTTGCTTTACCTTGTAGATCCATCTTGAACCTACCATTGATTTATCAATCAGCCTTGGAAAAATTTCCCAAGCATTGTTTCTAAAAATGAAGTCATACTCCTCCACCATTGCATCTACCCATGTGGGCTCCTACATTTCTTCCTGAAAGGAAGATGGCTCAGTCACAATATATTTGTTCATGAGAGCCATGTATCTAGTGAATCGGTTAGGAGACTGTCTCTGTCTGCGTTATGAAGTAGGGACTCCTACATTTTGTGCCTCATCAAGCTTCAGCCTCCTAGCTTCTATGGTATGGCTTCTGCCAATTCTGATTTTTGGCTTTGTGTGAGTGGACTCCTCCACTCCATGAACCTCCTCCTGTGGCTGATCCACATCTAGAGACTCATCTTTGGAAACAAGCAGCTCCTCCTTTGCATGCAAGTCTAACTCCCTCTCAAGCGACAACTTCATGGCTTTCTCCTCATTGAATTATATATCTCGTTGCATCACAGTCATTTGACTGTTTGGAAAATACACACGATAGTTATGGGGTGTTTCTGTGTACCCCACAAATATCCCAACTTTAGTAATCGGCTCCAGCTTCTTCTTGGCATTATTGGTCACATGCACATAAATAGATGAGCAAAAAATCTTTAAATGAGAAACATCTGATTTCTTACCATTAAAAGCTTCTCCAAGTGTACTCATGCCAAGTACCCTATGATGACAACGGTTTTGCACATAAACCGCATTGTTGCATGCTTCCGTTGACAAATGCATTCGTATGCCTTGATCATGAAACATCGCTCCTATAGCAACCACGATCATTCTATTCTTCCTCTCCGCGACCCCATTTTGCTATGAGTTATGAGGCACTATGAGTTCTCTTCGAATTCTTTCTTTGCTACAAAAGTATTTGAATTCATTGGAGATGTATTCTCCACCATTATCAATCCATAGAGCCTTCACTTTATTCCTTGACTCTTTCTCGACGTGTTCTCGACCAATGCTTTAAACTCACAGAACTTTGAGAATGTTTGATCCTTCTTCTGCATGAAGTAGATCCAGCATTTACAAGAAAATTCATCAACAAAAATAACATAATACCTATGTTTTGTTGTTGAAGCAATCGAAAATGGTCCACAGACGTCTGTGTGAACTCTCTCCAGGATCACCAAAGCACGGTTCTCCTTTTCATGAAAGGTGGACTTTGCATACTTCCACATGGTGCGACCCTGGCACTGATCTAACTGAGCAAGTGTTCCCATTGGAAGTGCAGAAGATATTTGATGCATGAATTTCAAATCTCCATGATGAAGATGGCCCAATCACCTGTGCCATAACCCGCCCTCATCCCAACTCACCACTTTTTCTGCCTTGCCCATCATTATAGTGCAACCTTCTACCTCCATCTTGTACATATTCTTGACTCAAATCCATATCCTCTTGGCATGATCTGTTGTTTTATGTTGTAGGAAATATTTTCCATCGTTGAAAATAATGTCATAGCCTCTATCCTCCAACATCGCGACTGAGACCAAGTTTTTCTTTAGACCTGGAACATGCATAAAATATTTAAAAATAAATGGTTTACCTGACTCCCTCTCAAAGGTAATGGTACCAATGTTAGTCGCACTATATCATCCATCATCGCCCATCTCTATATGCATTTGGAGATATTTCTCCTCCAAGTCACTAAAAATCTCCTTATGTCCCGTCATGTAGAAGGAAGCACCACTATCAAGATACCACACCGATCCCATTGCACTTGAAACCAAGCATGCGATCAAAGAGAAATCAAGTTCAAATTGTGAGGCAAGGGCCTCACCAGCTGCAGCTCTACCAGCCTTCTTGTTCTTATTTTTCTGTGGGCAGTTAGTGGCAAGATTCCCATGTTCGTGATAGTGAAAACACTTCACCTTGGACAAATCCATCTTCTTGCCTTTAGCCTCGGATTTTGAGTGGAATTTCTTCCCCTTCCTTTTCCTTGCCTTGGCAGCCAAAGTGCAATCCTCTTCATCATCATTCTTTTATGAAGAGCCATCTCTGGTGTTTCACCTGAACTCCTCTTGCACTAGATCCGACCACAGTCGTTCCCAATCCAGCAGTTTTTCCCGTCCGTTGATAGAGTCTTGATAACTATGCCAACTCTTAGGAAGTCCCAAGAGAGCCAAGCTCACCAAATCATCATCACCAACCATGATTCCCACACTCCCCAATTCATCCCAACATTGGACAAACTTTGTGAGATACTTACGAATATTTTTCCCCTCTCCATCTTGATCTTTTTGAGTTTATCCTTCAGCGCCAATTTCCTATGGTCGTTGTTGCTTTGGAAAAGATCTGTCAAAGCCTTCTACATAGCGAATGGAGTGGATTTCCCATGAAGGCTTGAGACAATATGGTCTCGCACACCTTCTAACAGAATTCTTCTCGTCTTCACTACTTTCTTTTTCCATGCATCAAGTAATGCAACATCCATCAAAGTGGACTCAGGAACATCACTGTCAATGAATTCCTTCAAGCCAATATCTTCAAGCATTGCTTCCATCCTGTCCTTCCATGCAATATAGATCGAGCTGCCCTCGAGTGCATACTCTAGCCACAAACCATTGAAAGCCATTTTGATGTTTACTCAACTATTGCACCAATAAATTCTTGCAGCAAATTCAAATTGTTTCCACCAACAAACTCAGCTACTACAATTTTGCAACCTTCTTTGCTCTGATATCACGTAGAAATTTTAATACAATTATGTATTTCCTGGATTCTCTTGATCTAAGAATTATATGCAACTTTTAAATACATAATCCTTCTACTAAAATCTTTGTGGAAATTTAATCGCCAATTGCAAACACATGAAGAAAGATCAATCACACATAACACAAATGTTTTTACCGGGAAAGCACATAGCTAAAAACCCCACTATCATATATTACGTCTATATAATGTATCATGAAACAATCTCATACAAAACTCTAACCCAAGATCTCTCAGTACAATATACAATCGTCTCACATTGTCATACAAAAACTTCCAAATACATGCACCAATTCACTGCCTCCTCACAGCCTACCTCCACTGCGCAATCCATGTTGATCACAATCCCTTAATGAATTCGATCTTGCCTTTCCTTTATTGTTCAATCCTAATTGGCATCTCCAATGTGTGTGTGGTTGCATGAGTGTACCCACTAATGTCACAACAGATAGTCAAACTGTCCCTTTCACCTATCTCTCAACTAGGTCTCCACTGGATCTGACATGCATGTAGTTAATAGTAGTAATTCTTCAGTTGCATGTGAGACCACTGCTTGTGAATTAATTAAATAATTAATTCACTGATCTCTCACTAGTGTATATTTAGTTACAACTAGTTACAACTAGCACAACTAAGTTTAACTCACTTAACCGAGTTAAACTAATTTACAACTCACATAACTACACATCTAACTCTATAACAACTTTGAATCACTCAATTACAACTAAGTCCACTTTCATGTCCCACCAAACAACCCTAGAACTCGAAATTCCTTCAGTAAACTGATTTGACACATCAGTTAACTAAAATCAAGTGCTTCAAGAGAATAGATTATTATTTATTGTCTAATTATTATTAAGAGAAAATAATAATCGACATGCATTCTATTTTTAGACATGCGATCTATGAATATAATTTGCACATGCATTCCAAAAATAGAACCCCATCCATAAATAAAATTTTCTCAACCATCTATAAATAGACTCCCGCTATAAATAGAATTTTATCACCATTCTAAAAATAGACATACACCTAAAAATAGCCTGTGGGCCCCACCTAGTGTAGGTGCTTAATTTTCACGAGGATCATAATCTTGTTGAATCTCGACACACACACACACACACACACACACACACACACATATATATATATATTCAAAATATTATAATTTATATTGATGATGAAATAATATATTTTATTATGAAATAATTTTAAAATATAAAAATATACATAATAAATTATAAAATAATTACAATTTACTTAAAGTCAAATATTTAGAGTTGGAATAGAGTCAAATATTTATATATTAATTTTTTATATAAAAAAATAATTTTATAGTTTGTATTATTAAAAAATAGCTAAAGATAAATATTATCTATATATAAATATTTAGTTTGAGTAAAGTTAATTATATAATCATATAAAATTATTTCATAATAAATATAATATTTATAGTTCTAGGAGATCGATTTATGGGAAAATATATTTGAATGGATCACTTCCTATGGGTTCAACCACAATAAATGACCTAGAGATTGTTGAGAGAATTGAACTCATGACTTTTTAATAGCAAAGAAGTGACCTCTCAGTGGCAAAGGTGACTTAACAACAAAAATGTGACCAACTAAGCTAACACTTAAAACTAATAAATATTATATAAAAAATATTTTCTTATTGATATAATTAGGCCAATAGGCCTTCTGTTTTGAACTAATACAGGTGTTTTTTCGTCAACCAATTCATTTTGATAATGACACATGTCACTATCAAGACGTGTGCAAAAAAATCATAAAATTAACCAATTCATTTTGAAAAAGCAAAAAAATAATAAAATCAACCAATTCATTTTGAAAAATCATAAAATCATACTGAGTTTCCATTTCTAATTTGGGTAATATGATTTTTACTCCATTTAATGATCGGTGCAGACTGTTAAATCAAACCCATTGCAAGGGTTTCAGGCACAAAAATCTTGCTCATTTTACTGGGTATATGCTGGGATTGTATATGCAGCGCTCCTGGATTATTCTCCTCTGCATCGCCTGCTTTCTGAGTTTGCTCTATGTCTTTGCCACGCCTCTCTTGCTGTTGATCGGGCAAGAGAAGAAAATAGCAGAGCTGGCGGGCACATTTGCTCTGTGGATGCTCCTGAATCATGGCACACGATGAATTAGCGTCAGAGCTGCAAATGGTAACAATGCTTAAGGAAAAAAAAAGCTGACAAACACCACAGGCAAGGAGCTGAGGAAAAGTATTTTGAAGACTATCTCCGAGCTAAAAATGGTAACAATGCTATAAGAAAAAAAATAACTCTGACAAACATGACAAGCAAGGAGCCGAGGAAAAGTATTTTACAAAGAGTCTTAGCTATAAGCAATTTCAGAAACATTCTTCAATACGCAGAAATAAATCTGAGAATCCCGGCTATGGAGACGTTCAGTTTTTCCATCAAGAAAACACGCAATTTTCCTTTCAAGGAATTCCCATCGGAATTCAGCACTGGGACAAATGGAGTGTTAGGACGGACAATAGTTTCGTAATCTGCAACAGATGTTGATGGAGTAAATGCGGTTAACCAGATTCTGGTGGCCAGAGTTCAAATCACGAAAATTTTCAGTCCGATCTGCTCTTTTTTTTTTCTACCTATATATATTTGTCACTCAAGGTCGATTCAAAGGGCTTTGGAGATTTTTACCATTCCAGATATCGAACCCTAGCTGCAGCGATGCAACAGGACCAAAGCCGAAAGGTGTGTTTTCCGTTTTTCTTCCCTCCTCTCAATTGCTCTTAGTTGTAAAATTTATGAAAATTTGAAGCTGGGAAGATTAGATAAAGACCCAGGTATTCCTTGCTCTTAGTTGTAAAATTTATAAAAATTTTAAAACTGGGAAGATTAGATAAAAATCCAGGTATTCTTATAGCTCATGGGAATCGAAGTTCTGACCACTTACATTCCGAAATGCTGGGACAAACCCCCCATTGTGTCATTGTGTAATCCAAAGCCATTGTTTCATGCACTTGTACGATTTAATTTGATTAGATGTCTCAGCGTTTAATGGTTTTGCTCAACCTTGCGACAAATTTGTTTATTATTTGGAAATTTTATAAAAAAATATTCAAAATTTTCATTTTTGTAGGAGGAGATTGCCCGGATGCCTGCCTTCAACAACGTATCGTTAGGAAATATTTCTAATTTCAGAAAACATGTATTTCTATGTTTAAAGTAGGTTAATTATTGTAATAATAAATATTTTTAGAAATGTTTAATGAAAATTATGTAAACGTTTATACTAATATTAGAATAAATTTTAACCAAAATTTTATTTAGAAATTGAACATTTTAAAGCTGAGATAAATTTAAGAGTCTTTCAATTAGGTTTTGAGTTACATACTTTAAAGTTTCAAATAAATTTAATTTGATTTTAGTTCATTGTAATTGTGTGAAAATATTGTTATATATTAAAAAAATTATATTATTAAATTTATATATTTATGTATAGAGAAATCTTTTGGAGTGATGTTGTTCTTGTATCTTTGTATCTTACAACTTGACATGAATTCATTAGAAGATTAATTATAAGAAACAAATTCTGGACAGTTTGATGATTTGAAAAAACTTCAGGACCTTTCAATCATTTCAATGATTTGTTTCGATTATTAAAAGTCCATAACAGAATTCAGACCACAAATTATTCATTTTTAGGAATTTTCCCTCATAACTCATTTTTTTGAATTACTTGATCATAAAAATCATAAAATATAATAGTTCCAAAAATAAAATAATACTATACCTTTATCATAAAAATCATAAAAGATAACCGTTCAAAAAAACAAAGAAATATACCTTCATCATATATATATAAAGTTAAAAAAAAGCATAAGAACATGATAACTTTTTACCAAAAATGAGACTAGTTTCCATTTCTAATTTGGGTAATATGATTTATGCATTGATATAATTACTGAGTCTATTATTTATAAATAGATATTTATATTAAAAATTTTACTATTTAAATATATTTAATAATAATAAATATCTGTTTTTAAAAAGAATATATGTTTTTAGAATATATTTATGTTTTTAAAAAGAATAAATATATGTTTTTAAAATGAATTCATTATTTGTTATTATCTAACCACTTACTTTGGTCTAATTCAATATTATTGACATTAAGATTTTGAAGAATTTCTAAAATTCCTAGATGTATATTTTCTACCTTTTTGAATTTGAACTTTTAACTTTTTACAAGAAGGGATGCATTCTTAATTATTAGAATTATTAGAACCACTCAACACGTATTTAGAATAGGTGTAGTCTAAATAAAATAGTTATTTTTCGTTGTAATCTAACAATACAATTTTTAACCACATTATAATTTTTTTTTAATAGATCATTTAGCATGCATAAATGTGTCTTTGACAAACTCAATTTTTGTAAATTAAAATATCATCTCATCTATTAATTAGATTGCTTTTGAATATGACATAATCAATTTAATATTTAATATTCTAGCATCTTGTTGACATTCATGAATATTTTAGTTACATATTATAAACTTAAGAAATAAATTTAAGTTTAACGTCTCAATTGTTATTGTTATTTTCTTGTACAACTTTTTTTATTTCAAAATCCTATCGAACTCTTTTTGCACCTTTTGGGGCAATGGCAGTAATATATTAAATGGCTTAGAGGCATCCCAAGGGTTCTATTGGGATCTGAGTATGTTTTTTGATGGCATTAAAAAGAACATAATGAATGGATGGGGTGGCGTGGCCACTCACACATGCACTTATGCAACCACATGTGGTGAAGCTTGGGGAGGACGGGGTGTTCATTTCAAGACTATACGTGACATGGAGTGTGTGTTTCTAGTTTTTTAGGCGAGATGTTCATGTGACCTTGGGGGATGACCAAGTAGTGCTTAGAGGCATTCCTGTTGCGATACTTGGAAATTGGAAATTGTGATAGTCCCTCATGCTTTGGAAATTTATAGACCTAGTTCCTAGTGGTTGTGGCATATGTTAAAATTCTTAGGCAACGAGGGTGGGCGCGACAGGGGCTAGGCCCTCATGGCTAGCGAGTGGGCCATGGTGGTTAGGCGGGAGATGTAGACGATGATGGAGGTGTAAAGGTGGTGTTCGACAACGAATTAGCTCGAGACTGGGTTCCTTCTCCTAGTTGAGTAGACCTGCCACTCTCCATGGATTCTTTGAACCTACATATGCATCATATCACTACACTTTTGGATGATTTGTGGTGGCAGTGTCATGAGGACCGCAATGAAATGATATTGTTTATAAATTACCTGCAACATAATTAGTGGGACATCCTTAACCGCTTGACTTCACTCAGAAGAAGTTGAAGGCACACAAATGATCATCTTGATTAGCTCAATGGTAGTCTTACTCATTTGTAGTTTCATGTACATGGGGATCCTAGAACTCTAGATGTACCTAGTGCCAATTATGCACCAACACTCCCTCATGTTCCTTGATGGTGGTGGGTTGTATTTTCATTCTCTATGTGTTCTCTGCTCTGTGGTAATTTTGTTTCTAGTTGTTATGTAAATTTTGGCAATTTTCTTGAAGAAATTATTCAAACATATGTATATCAATGGATTCAATCTGATCTAACAATGTACTAAATCTAGATACTGAATCACTTCTACACATAAATTGTCGAAATTAAACACAATCACTAATCACATGAAGCAAAGAAAGAATCAAATCAAACCACAACACAGATAATTTCCTGGGGAAAGCTTATTCCTCAAAACCCCTCTATCTTCTATTGTATATTAACCATGGAATCATGAAACAATTGCAATGCACTCTCTCTCAAGACTCTCCTGCACTTTGCTAACTGTCTCACATTGTCCTGCACAAAAATGACCAACACTTAGCCAATTCTCAACCTCTAAATAGCCTGCCTTTCTTGCGCAATTCCTGATGAATGTAATCCCTATTCTTTAATAATTTTATCCTTCCTAAACTTCACAAGGATCATGGGAAATCCAATGGATGTCTGGTTGCATGAAAGCAACCTACTAATCACACAAATGATAGTTAACCTCCCTTTCACCTTTGTCTCAACTAGGTCTCCAAGAGAACTGACATGCATGCAACTAATAACAGTAAATAATCAGTTGCATGGAAAATCACTGATTGTGAATTAAATAATATTTAGTTCTCTTGATCTCTCACTAGTGTAACAAACAGTAACAACTAGTTCAATTAACTCTAACTCACCTAACTAAGTTAACTGATTACACATGCATTAAACTAATGCACCAATTGCAATTCGAACTCCATAACTAATATAATTACTCTACATGCCTCACCAACCACCCTCAACTCGAAATTCATGAGCTAACTAAGTTTATCACACTTAGTTAACTATTACAAGTGATCATGTGATAAGATTACATTTTATTGTCCATTTTAGTTAAGGGAAAATTAAAATAGACACTACACCAAATTTAGAACACACTAGTGTAGGTGCTGCTAGGACCCATTAGGGGAATTTTGAGGTCTAAATTGGGCCTCCTAAGAAAAATGTACAAAAAAATTAAACTTTATAAGAACCAATAGAATTCAAAATGATGATGTCAACCATGGGGGATGATTCACCATTTTCTAAGTAAAAGGGTAAAAAGATTAAAAAATAATAAAATAATAAAACTACTTTTTCAACTTATCTCCCAATTTGTTTACTCAAATTTCAAGTGAGAGTACTTGTTCAATAAAAAATTTAATTCCACATCTAACAAGTACCCATGTTACATAATTTTGATGGACCCTTTTACACGAAAAATGAGAAATACATGAAAAAAGGATGATTGCAATCATGTTTTTCATGTATTTCTCATTTTTCGTGTAGCGGGATCCATTTAAATTATGCAACATGGGTACTCATTGGACGAGGAATTAAATTTTTCATCCAACGAGTACCCCCACTGAAAATTTGAGTAAACAATTTGGGAGATAAGTTTAAAATTCAAGTTGAAAAAACAATTTTTTCTTTTTTCCCTCAAAATTTTGATGATGCAATCAAATCTTATTTTATTATTTCCACTATTATTTTATAATTTCTTTAGGAGGCCCATTTTAGACCTCAAAATTCCCCTAATTATTGGTCCCACACTAGTGTAGTTGCTGCAATTTCTTGTTGGACTTCAACACTCCCTCTCAACAAGAAATGGATTATCTGACACCCCGATCCTACCTCTATGGTATTCGAATTTTCTCCTGTTGAGTGCCTTTGTCAGAATATTTTGTTGTGTAACCAACTCCGGAAATAGAAGAAAATAGATTTCAACGCCTTAGAAATGATCCACTTCGAGGGGGCAACCTCCAATACATTACATAAATGAACAATTCTTGGATGATACAATTTACAAAACCTCCTTTCTATATATAGGAGTCCATGGGGCCATAATGTAATCCTAGTGGGCCACAATGTAATCCCAGCCGACCTAACAATAATAATTTAAGGGCACAATAATAACAAAATGGGGGTTACAAGGGTACAATAATAACAATAAGGGGGTTACACTAACAATAATAAGGGACTATACTAGTAATATAGGGACCTAACATGCCCCTCTCCTTCAAACAAGTGTTGTCCTCAACGCTTGATTATTTCTTGATGCTTCTATATAAAATTCTCATCCTCCCATGTGGAATCTTCTACAAGAAAGTTCTTCCACTTGCTGAGATACTCTGAAATTGATCATACTTGTCGAGTTCTTGTTTCTGTGACTGCTTCAGAAATTCTTTCGATGTGATGTTGATCTTCCTGTTGTTTCATTAGATTCTACACCAAAGTTAGGTTATCCTTTGAGAGTTGGAGAACTTGTTGTTGATGCTCGATGTGATATTCCACTAATTTATCATCCATATTAGCTATTATTTGATCCTTCAAACTATCCAACTTAGCCTTCATTTTTGCTTTTAAACCATCTATGTCATCTTCGGTTTCTCTTCGTAAGATTGAAATTTGTTGCACTTGGTACCGTAATTTTGATATCTCATACTACAATTCTTCCTCTTCATGCGTCATAGTATAGATTTTTGAGGGCTTAATGGGTATGGAATTATTTTTTGGAGGCATTATAGAACCCAATACTAATAAAAATTCTAAAATATGCCCTTGGAATCACTTCAAACTGCTTTTTCAAACAAACGTTATGAAATTTTAAAAACCAAATACACACCTTTTTCTTGATTTTGAGGAGCTTGATATTGAAACTGAATTACCTTTGTGATTTTGGATCTTCAATATCTGAAAATTGTCACTGAGGTAGCCCTCTAAATTCTCTTTAGAATGCCATAGGTCTAACCTATTTTGGATTCTTTAAGACAAAGTTGTGCCCAATCTCCTACGATGACCTAATTATGGACTGGTTCAGTAGAGTGAACTTGTATGACTTGCCATGTGCCACTGTTTCTTCCTTCGGCTCTGAAATTTATTGGGCAAATTTTGTGTACTACTTTTACCAATTTTTACAACATTCCAATCGATGCTCGGAGAGAGAGCTATGAAAATTTTCCCACGATCACCTCTTTGAGATGAAATTCGGGAAACTCAAAAAGCTAACTTCCACGAATCATATCTCCACAGAAAATATTGCGAACCAATATCTAAAATTTTGCGACGATGTTCCTCATGATTGCGGCTTTTCCTCTAAAAATTTCAGCTTACGAACCTTCGTAGAAAAAAATTTATTATGAAAATACCACGATGAAACTAACCAAAAATAGAAGAAAAGAGATATCAATGGCTTAGAAATAAGCCACTTCGAGGGGGAAACCTCCAATACACTACGTAAATGAACAATTCTTGGATGATACAATTTACAAAACCTCCTTTCTATATATAGGAGTCCATGGGGCCATAATGTAATCCTAGTGGGCCACAATGTAATCCTAGCTGACCTAACAATAATAATTTAAGGGCACAATAACAAAATGGGGGTTACAAGGGTACAATAATAACAATAAAGGGGTTACACTAATAACAATAAGGGACTATACTAGTAATATAGGGACCTAACATATCTGCATCCTGATCTTCTGTGGGAATGTACTGAAGTAACATTATGCACCTCTGAACAAAATCTCTGAGATGGTGGTACTAGATGTATATGTACTTGGACCTATCATGAAACACCAGATTAACTGAGAGTTTAATGCAACTCTGGTTATCACAATATATCACTGTCAGATCCATCTGAGAACCAAACAAACTAACCATGATATTTGTCATCCCAATGGCCTCACATGCATCTTGAATTGCTGCCATGTACTCTTCCTCGATTGAACTGAGTGCCATATATGGCGATTCTGTTGTCAACAGAAATCTGGTCAATCCTGGGCGAAGATCCCTCCTAATGTGCTCCTTCTATACGTGGAATTCCTGCTCATCTTGCACATCCCTTGTTGAAACTATCCCTCACATGCGTCATACCAAAATCCATAATGTGTAGTGCCCACGAGATATCTCGAACATGCTTCCCCACCTTCCAAAAGAGATTGGTCGGCTTAACCATAGCTTGGCTAGAACTGGTTAACTACATTGAAAATGTCTAGTTTGGTGTTCATTAAGTACATCAGAGTGAACCTGCAGCTGCACAGCCGTAATAGCATCCACTACTTCTCTTGAAGTAGCATCCTCTGACTTCCTCTAATTTCCTAGAAGAGGAGTTTCCATGGGTTTACAACTCTCTATGTGAAACTTACCTAGTATTTCTTTGGCATACATTCCTTGAGAAAAAAAATTTCACCATCCCGCTGCCATATTTCCAAACCAAGGAAATAGTGAAGGAGTCCCATGTCCTTCATTTCAAACTCCCTTGCAAGATCCTCCTTGCATGAGTTTATCAATTGCTCATCACATGTAAAAATTAGATCATCAACATAAAGTACGATAATCAAGAGCTTACCATCAACCACAATTTGGTACAGGTTTGCATCCACTTCACTTTTAGTGAAGCCTAACCCGGTGAAATATTCTTCAATCTGAGTGTACCAAGCACGAGGTGCTTGCTTCAACCCATACAGTGCTCTCTTGAGTTGACACACATGCGACTCACTGCCAAAGATCTTGAAACTTTCTGGATGCTCTATGTACACTTCTTCCTCAATAACTCCATTGAGAAAAACATTTTTAACATTCATTTGATGAATGTGCCACCCCATCTGTGTTGAGAGAGCAATGATAGATCTAATGGAAGAGTACCTTGTGACTGGTGTAAAAGTCTCATCATATTCGATCCCCTCAACTTGTGAGAATCTCTGAGCCACAAATCTGGCCTTGTATTTCTCCACACTCCCATCAGCAACTTGCTTCACCTTATAGATCAATCTAGATCCAACCACTGATTTACCGACGGCTCTTAGGACAATCTCCCATGCATTTTTCTTGATAATGGAGTCATACTCCTCTACCATAGCATTAACCCAAATTGGTTGTTGCACTGCCTCCTGAAAGGAAGATGGCTCTATCACAATACACTTGCTCATAAGAGACATGTATCCAGTAAAATTGTATGGATATTATCTCTATCTGCACAGTGAAGTAGGGGCTCCTACATTCTCTATTACATCAAGTCTCAATCTATCAGCTTCTGTGGTGCACCTTCTAGAATTTCTAGTGGATGGCTCTACATGGGTGTTTTCTGCCACTCCATGATCCTCTGCATGTGGTTTCTCCACATCTTGAGGTTCATTATTTGGAACCAATATTTCCTCCTCTACATGGAAATCCAGCTCCCTCTCAAAGGACAATCGCATGGTTTTCTCCTCATCAACTTTTATATCCCGTTGCACAATAGTCATTTTGTTGTTTGGAAAATACACCCGATATTTATGGGGAGTTTCAGTGTACCCCTCAAAATCCCAATCTCCGTTGTTGGTTCTAGCTTCTTCCTAGCATCTTTGGTCACATGCATATAAATAAATGAGCCAAAAATCTTAAAATGTGAAACATCAAGTTTCTTACCAGTAAAATCCTCTTTTGGTGTACTCATGCCAAGTATCCAATGAGGACAACGGTTTTGCACAAATAACAATGTCCTGCATGCCTCCGCCCACATATGCAACAGTAGGCCCTGATCATGCAACATCACTCGTGTTGCACCCACAATTGTTATGTTCTTTCTTTCTGTGACCCCATTCTGTTGTGTTTTTTGAGGCGCAATCAGTTCTCTCTGAATTGCTTCTTTGTTGCAGAAGTTCTTGAATTCATTGGAGATGTACTCACCACCATTTTCGCTCCTAAGAGCCTTCACATGCTTCCCTGTGTCTTTCTCCACCAGTTTTTTAAGAACGTTTGATCTTTCCTCTGCATGAAGTAGATCCAACACTTTCGAGAAAATTCATCAACAAATATCACATATTACTTATGTTTTTCTGTCGAATAAGTAGAGAATGGTCCACACATGTATAAATGAACTCTCTCAAGGATTTTTGAAGCTCGGTTCTCCTGCTCATGAAAAGTGCCCTTTGCATACTTCCCCATAGTAGATCCCTTGCATGTGCCTGACTGCACAAGTGTACCCTTGGGAAGACCCATAGAAATCTATTGTGTTGTATCTTAAGAGACAATTCCTTGGCTGTGGAAAGGAATCAGTGCTTAAGACATTTTTTTAAAATGTGTCACAAAAGTGATTATATCAGGTGGTCTTCATTCAATCCCTTTGGAAACTAATTATTTTAAACCCTTAATAATATGGTATAATGAAAGACTTTACAATGCCATTAACTGTTGATATATGAATCGAGAAGAAGAACTATAAAGGAAACTCAAAGTAATATGATGTAAACACAAAATATACTACTTTTAAGTTTCAAATAGAATTCATGGAGAGAGAGGAAACTCAAAATAATATGTTGTAAACACAGAATCTATTATTTTTAAGTTGTAGAGAGAATTTGTGAAGGGAGAGGATTTGGAGTGAAGTAGCGCTTATTAAGGCTATTTTACTCTTACTTACAAACATAAATTAGAGACCATCTGCTTCTTTACTTCACTTCATTCAAGGAAGAAACAATAGAAAATGACACAAGAAACACGAATCACCATTAACAGTTGCAGAAAACTTATTGCTTATTTCATTCACCCATTAGAACAAGAAGTACCAAAGTTTTAGTCTTCCATAGGTCCAAAACTAGGAACCCTTCTTCTTTCTTTCTATCTTTCTTAAATACATCAAAAACAGTTCGTAAGTGCTAGAACTTCTAGAAACTACTTCGACTACCTAAACTGTTAAAACTACTTATTACATTGCAATTGAGGACATCACTATAGCTTCGATCTTAACAAACAAATAAAACAAATTAAAACTTAAAATAATATTCTTTCTTCTGAATCTGATTTGTTGTTGATGCATCTCCCTAAGGTGCTCATGTGTCTCCCTGATAGATCGGACATCCTTGCCCTGCATTTCTTCCAGAGTTCAATATTTTTCTTTTTAGATTTTTGTCATGTCTTTTATGTTTTTTATGTGGTATTTGAATAGTTCTGCAATAACGCATCTTTGCCTGACTTAACCCATGAACCGGATTTATGCAGGAATGCAACAGAATACACATATAACCATAAATACAAAGATGCAATGGAAATAACACTTCATTTTATTAATATCAAAGAACTGAAACTTTCTTACATACAAAATGGAAATAAACTAGCTAAGGTGCTGGTAGCGAATCTCCGAGAAGATATGTGGCAGCTACAAACATTTGAACTGTGTTAAAATGAGGCTCGAGGACCTATTTATTATTCAAAAACAGTGGATAACTATAAACATCCAAAAACCTAACCCTAGGAGATGAAGCGCCAAAACTATGGGCCCCGTTTGGGTAAATTGGTGTTTCAACTTTCGGGGGACGTAACTTTGGCATACGATCTTCGTTTGACACGTATGATACATCGTTAGAAAGATCTATCTAAGGACTACAAATGTTGCTGCAAATATTGATTCTATAATGGAATCATATTCGCTAGACAAATGATGCCCCAAAAACATCGTTTAGGGCTTCAAAATGGCTCCAGAAGTTTAGGACCTGAAAAACTGCTAGAAATAGTAAGTTGTGCCGAAACTGAAAAACAGAAAGGGAAAATGGTGGGGCCCCAAGTGGAATAGGCAGATGGCCACCAATATCCACCTAGATCATTCATCCCCCCTTAGTAATAAATGGTCCCCATTGCGTTGAGATCCTCCATGAGATGAGGAAACTTCTGCTGAACTTGGTCTTTGGTGAACCACTTACCTTGGTGCAAGAGTTGGCCAGCTTTGACAACCTGATATAGTTGGATCTTCCGTTGGCGAGTGTTCTTGATTTTCATGTCCATGATACAATCTTTAGTGGCTTGTTCCATGCAGTCTGGGTTTAACTCTTTTAGTGTGAGTTCTTCTCCAATGTCAGAGGTGTCTAGTAGAGGTGGGAAGTAGGGATGAAGGCAGTCTACATTGAAAACTGGGTGAAAACTAAGGAATGGTGGAACACTGAGCTCGAAGGCATTGTTCCCTACAACCTTAGTGATGATGTACGGCCCATATCGGAGCAGGCGAAGCTTGCAGTGGGGTCTAGTGAGACGCTCCTTCTGCAAATGTAGCCACACTTTGTCGCCCACTTGGAAGTTGTGTGACACCCAATGTTGATCATGTCGTTGCTTGTACTTAGCATTGGCTCTATCCAATATGTCATTTGGCTATTGGATAATGTGTTAGATATGCTCGATGAATTTTTGCTTTTTAGCTTGAATTGGGACATGAACGAATCGACGGAGTAATACAGTAGCATGGCTATGTCAATGGGACATAGTGGCTGGAATCCCAAGCCCACCTGAAAGGGGCTATGGCCAATTGAACTGTGGAGAGCCCTGTTATAACTATGTTTTACATAGGGGAGGCTCTCGTCCCATGTGCGTGGATGCTTTGAATTGTACATGCGCAAAATGTGTACAATCATTCTGTTGACGACCTCTGTCTGGCCATCTGTTTGGGGATGGAAAGCTGTGGACTTGGTGAGCTTGGTATCCAACATCGACCAAAGGCTGGACCAAAATGTGCTGAGGAACCTGCTATCCCGATCTGATATGATAGAATGTGGGATCCCAAAGTGCACCCACACTCGTTCAAAGAAGAGTTTAGCAGTGGCTTCTGCTGTGATATTCTTCTTGCAGGCCGCCATAATGGCCATCTTCGAGAATTTGTCGACGACCACGAAAACACAGTCATTTCCATGCTTAGTAGAAGGCAGGCCCGACATGTAATCCATGGAGATGGATTCCCAAGGTCGACTAGGGGTAAGTAGAGGAGTATATAGGCCTTGCTTCTTGATGGTCGGTTTGGCAATGGCACAAGCAGTGCAGGATCTGATGTGCTTCTCGACATCCTTTCGAAGGTTCGGCCAATAGAAATACTTCTGTAGGATTTCTACTGTTTTCTCGACCCTGAAATGCCCAACGACTCGACTGTAGTGTGCTTCCCATATCATCTTGGCACGCTCGCTTGAAGGAACACAAATGTGTCCCAGGTGACATAACAGTGCATCTTGGAGGTTAAAATTTGGAACTTGCATACCCCCCAAGAGTGCCTTGTATGTGTGGTTAAATTCTAGATCGCTCGTGTAGAGAAGCGGCCAATCAGAAGTCTCGTGCCCACAAGAGTTGAGAACTATGGTTATCGCCACGATTGGTGGTCAGCTGAGGTAGTCGGCAACATTATTGGTGCTACCCTTCTTGTACTTGATGTTCAAATGAAATTGTTGTAGATATGTGGACCACTTCTGATGGTGATCATTCTGCAACTTGCCTTGTGTTTGTATGAATTGCAGGGGTCGGTGGTCTGTGTGGATGATTGTTTCCTTCCCCAAAATGTAATGCTTCCATTGTCGACAAGCCTGCACAATGGACTACATTTCTTTGTCATAAGTGGGATACTTGCGAACTATGTCAGACAATGTCTCACTGTGATATGCCACTGGATGCTCCTGTTGAGTAAGAACTTCCCCAATAGCATAGTCAAAGGCATTTGTCTCGATCTCAAATGGTTGTTGCAAGTCTGGTAATGTGAGCACTGGAGTAGAACAGAGGCGATGTTTCAATTATACGAACGCCTTTTATTGAGGTTCTGACCAAAATAATTTTTCTTTTGCTCCTCCCTTGGTGACTTGACTCAAGGGCCAAGTGATATGAGAGAATCCCAACATGAACCTGTGGTAGAAACTAGAAAGACCCAGAAAGCTGCAAAGCTCTATTAAAGTGGTTGGGGCTGGCCAATCCTGAATTACTTGGATCTTGGCTGGATCCACATGCACCCCCCTTTCATCAATAATGTATCCCAGATATTGAACCTGGGTCATGCCAAAAGTTCACTTCTCCAAATTGGCACACAACTTGTGTTGTCGTAGTGTTTGGAGGACTTCTTGAATGTGGTGGAGGTGCTCTTCCCAAGTCTGGCTGAAGATCAGAATGTCATCCAAGTACACCACTACAAATGAGTTGGTGAATGGATGCAAGATGTCATCCATCAGCCTCATGAATGTTACGGGAGCATTCGTCAACCCAAAAGGCATGACAAGCCATTCGAAAAGGCCCTCCTTGGCTTTGAAGGTAGTCTTCCACACATCAGAGGGTTCAATTTGTACCTGGTGATACCCAGACTTCAAGTCGATCTTGCTGAAATATTTTTCCCCTTTGAGTTGGTCCAGAAGTTCATTAATCTGTGGGATTGGGTAACTATTCTAGACAGTGATCTTTTTTAGCACCCGATAGTCAATACAGAGTCTCCAAGTCCCATCCTTCTTCTGTACCAACATGATTGGGCTCCCACAGGGCAATGAACTTGGCCAGATGTGACCTTTCTACAGCATCTCCTGAAACTGCCTCTTGATTTCATCATTCTCCAGAACAGAGCACCTATAGATCAGTCCATTGGGTAGCGGCGCACCTAGGGTTAGGTGAATGGGGTGCTTTACCTAACAGTGTAGAGGCACCCCTGTGGGTGAGGTGAAGATGTCCCCGTACTCCTCCACAACCTTATCCATTTGTTTTTGTCGTGCAGAGGAGCCATGTCTGGAGGTCGTGGCCACAATATTCTTCTTTCCCTGGGGGCAGATCATCAGGAAAAAAAATTTCCTGGTTTGGGAAATCAGCTTACTGCATTGTTTTGCAGTAACCAAAGAGATAGTGGGAGGTGGTGGTACCTCTGGTATCCTGTACAACTTATTTCCCAAAGTAACAATAACAGTGCGAGGCCAGGACTCATACACAGCATGTCACTTCCACAAGTATGGTTGGCCTAACAATATATCAAAAACATCAATAGGAGCAATGTCACATAAGACCTCATCCGTGGAAGGGCTTGATGTTATAGGGAAGGCGGCACTGCTATCTGACGCAGAGATCCCGTCCTTGGTGAAGCCACATGATGGTTTATGGTTGTGGGTGCACTGTGGTCGGCAAGCCCAACTGCTTCACAACATCTACTGAAATGATGTTCTTTTGGCTCCCATTGTCGAAAATGAACTGTAGGGGGGAACCCTTTACCCACATCTGGGAGTGGAAGAGATGCTCTACCTCCTCTGGATCTTCTGTTTCCTCCTTCTGGATCTTCATAGTGGCAATAGTGGCATTGGGCTCTGCATCAATAATCTTCTTCCCTTTTTCATTCCCCTTGTTAGATTCTGATTCAGAGTCAGAGCATGCATCTGATTCAGAAGCCCTCATCTCAGCCACCAGCGACTGCTTGGCCCGACACTCATTTGTGTTGTGAGTGGAGATATTATGGAACTCACACCACTTTCCCATGTCCTTCTTTGGCTTCGCGGTGTCGTTCTTTGCTTGTGGCTTTGGCAGGTTGTCTTGGGCTGCCATGCCTTGGCTTTGTCCTTTGGTTTGCAGTTTGGGGGCACCTTTCCCTTGCTTTTGATTCGCAGATCCAAAGTCTCGCTTCTTCTGTTTGAATTTCTTCTCAATCTTGGCAGCATACCGGTATGCCGTACCAAGTGAGGAGATGTCGAGGAACTCCATTTCCTCCTGAATGTATCATTGCAAACAACCTCGATACTTCAGCACCAAATGTTTCTTTGAATCTTTGATACCCAACTTTGTGCGCAGGGTATGGAACAGATTCGTCAGCTCATGCACATCTTGATCCCTTTGTTGCCGCAGTGTGGTCCATTATATGTACTTGTCCTCATAGCTCCCCACGAGATAGCATTGTTTCTTGATGGCATCTCGGAAATAATTCCAAGTGGGTACAGCTGAAGACAAAGAGGGTTTTGTCTTGTCTTTTTTCTCATAGTAGGTTCCCCACTAATCCTTGACATGGGGGGTAGCTTTGAGGAGTGCAAAAATAATCTTCTCCCGGTCGGAAAAGTCATGAACCGAGAAATATTCTTCTAATATATTCAACCATCTATCTACGGCATCTACATATATTTAACCCTCAAATATGGGAACATCAAAGTTTACTTTTACCTTAAAGGGAGTCGCGCCTCTAGAGTGGCTGTTGGATGCAGATGCGCCACTGGTGGGCAGTTGTTGAAGGATCTGGGCAAATTTATCCATCATCGCATTCCTTTTTTCTTCGAGGGCCTCCTCAAGCAATATTTTGATAGGATCTCCTACTCCCTCATCTTTCTTTTCATCCCCCATGGGCATCCGTCAGGGTTTGCGAGGCTGATCTTGCAAAAGTTCCACCAGATCGAGCCCTAACTCCTTATACCTCGACCTTGTTGGGGACATGCAAAGAAGGATCGAGAAAAATAAGACTTCTCTGATACCACTAATCCGGATTTATGCATGAATGCAACAGAATACACATACAACTATAAATACAAAGATGAAGTGGAAATAACACTTCATTTCATTAATATCAAAGAACTGAAATTTGCTTACATACAGAATGGAAATAAACTAGCTAGGGTGCTGGTAGCGAATCTCTAAGAAGAGATGTGGCAGCTACAAACCTCTAAACTGTGTTACAATGAGGCTAGAGGGCCTATTTATTATTGAGAAACAGTGGAGAACTCTACACGTCCAAAAACCTAACCCTAGGAGATGAAGCGCCAAAACTATGGGCCCCGTTTGGGTAAATTGGTGTTTCAACTTTCCGAGGACGTAACTTTGACATACGATCTTTGTTTGACACGTATGATACATCATTAGAAATATCTATCCGACTATAATTGTTTCTGTGAATATTGATTCTAAAACTAAATCATATTTTCCAAAAAAACGATGCCCAAAAAACGTCGTTTAGGGCCTCAAAACGGCTCCGGAAGTTCAGGACCGAAAAACTGCTAAAAATAGTAAGTTGTGCTGAAACTAAAAAACTGAAAGGGAAAATGGTGGGGCCCCAAGTGGAATAGACGGGTGGCCACCAATATCCACCTGGATCAACCCAGTTGTTGCGTTTCCAATAGTTCCAGCATATGTTCCTTTTGCCCGACTCTGTTTATGCCTCTACGTTTCAAACAATGTTATCATGTCCCCTTCTGCCCAACTCTACCTCTTCTACTCGTGCCCGCAATGTTCCATCTTCTCTTCTCCTTTTCTCTATGTTGGTTCACTTACCCAAGTCCAACACTATTGTTTTCAAGCTTCTATTTATTTACAAGGCACAAGGCATACAACATTTTTTTGCATATGGTCGAGTGTTGACTGAGTCTACTGCCCGTGTTCACGTTTCTTCATAAAACAACACAACTGCACATAATCTTGGAATTTAAATAAATTCAAATTTTCCTTTGAAAACTATTGCGTCCGTCCCTTTATTTCACTTCGCATTTTGGCATTCCAACATGTTTCATGAGTGTCATTCATCCTGAGCTTGTAATGTCTGATGTACGATATGGAATATATTAAATCATAGTTCTGAGCTACATCGCATCTGTCTCTTGTCACACTTTGCATTTTGGAATTCCAACATGGTTCATGAGCTCCATTCCTCCTAAGCTTGTGATGTGTGATGTGTGATATGCAATAAAGGTAGGGATGATGTGGCAAGTGGAGGTGGGGCTGATCACAAATCGCAATCGGCGATATAAAACTTATCGCAAATCACATATTGGTGTTCATAACATATCAGGGATTGGAGATCAACAATGGAATTTTGAAGTTCCGATATACGGGGAGAATAGGTGACGTGGTGGGGAGGGTCCCATTTAATATCCCATTGGCGGTCGGGAGTGGTAACAAATGAATATGGAAAATATTTTTCGCGAACTATGATTGCGATAAGGGGTCCTACCAAGGGACCCACCTTCAGATCTCTCCACATAATGTTAATACACCAACATATAAATCAAAAATGCTTTTTTGGCATACAAAAAATTTACATCTTCTAATATATATGCTTTGTTTTGGTGTTTTCAGAAATATTTCAAAAGTAAATGCAAATGAGCCACAACATCTAGCTCCACCTAGGGATAGTTATTTTTTCCATGAAAGTGCAAATAATCGTAGATTAGTGCCTTATCCATTGGGCATGGAGTCAAATATTTCTTGGTGACATATGAACAATGAGCAGTTCGGTATTTACAATGGTGGAATGTTGACTATTAATGCTCAAAATAATGCTTCAAATACTGCCCATTCACGGGCATTTGCATAGATTCTCCATCTAGATCTTCTAGGATGAAAGTATTGTTTGATTTGGCTTCAGAAATTGTGTACAAACCATACCAGAGAGGGTAAAACTTACCATGATTTCCTTTATCCTCCCTTCTAGTGTCCCATCTCAGTACTAAATCTCCTGCATGAAAGAGGATTTCTTTCGCCTTCCTGTCAAAAATAGACTTCATTTTTGCCCAATAAGTAATCAAATTATCTCTAACTTGGTCTCTGTTTTCATTTAACTCAATCACCTTATTCATTCTTCTTACCAGAGTATTAGGTTCTTCCTAAGATTCTTGAAGGAAAGCATTCACTGGTTTGGCCAATTGACTAGGAAACAATTCTTGAGTTCCATATACCAACTCAAAAGGTGATTTTCCAGTGGACCTCCTAGTAGTTACTCGAACTGCCCAAAGAGAAAATTTTAATTTTGAGTCCCATTATTTTCTATTTTCAGTAATTGTTTTCTTCAGAATCCTGACCAATGTCTTGTTTGAAGATTCTGCCAATCCATTCCCTTGTGGATGGTAGGCTGTGGAATGTGACAAAATTACATTATATGATTCACAGAAATTAATGAATCGAGCATAATTAAATACCTGAGCATTATCAGTTACAATCTTGACTCGACAACCAAACCTACTGAAGATGTTTTCCTCCATAAAATTCAACACCACTTGGTCATTTTCTTTCTTGGTGGGGATTTCTTCAACCCACTTTATGAAATAATCAGTAGTAGTTAGAATCCATTTGAACTGGCCACTTGATGGTCGATTGATATCTCCAATAAATTCTAGTCCCCACTGCCTGAAAGGCTCTTCTATGAATACTGGAATGAGAGGTAATGGAGAAAGTCTCTTCTTTTCTGCAAACAATTGACACTTCTGAAAACTTCTAACCAGTCTGTACACATCATCGAACAATGTAGACCAATAAAAACCTGACTTAAGGATTTTATGTGTTGTGACCTTCCAATTATAATGTCCTCCACAAAGATTGTCATGATATTCCTTGATAACCTCAATGTATACACCTTCAGTTAAACACAACAGCGAAATACCAACAGGATATTTCCAGTACAACTTTTCTTATACTATGACATATGGTTGAGATTTAAGCTTGAGAGCTCTGTATTTGGTTCTATTTCATGAAGATGGACAAGAAAAGAAACACATGTAATGAACAACATATTTATACCAATCTGAAAAGAAAAAAAAATTGTTGGAATACCTGTTTTGGGCTTATCCTAACCTTCTTCTTTGTTAGCTCCATCTATTGGTGCCAGGAGGTTAATTCCCAATGCTTGAAAAAAAAAAATTGTTAGCAACTTTGCTAAACCATGTCCTTTAATTAACTTGGTGGGTTTAATGTCCAAAACATACTCCTAGATTTTAGCTATCAATTTCCTCTTTTTCCTTCAACATCACTTTGAACCAACACGTCCTTAACAACAGAATTAGGTACATAATCGGTTATTTGGGATTGTAACCAGGGAAAATTTTAAGAACCCCCCTAAATTTATATATATAATAAATGGTCGAATCCCCATGATACATAGGAAAAATGGAAGGCAATTTTATTAATAATATAATATGTATATATAATTTTTTGGCGAATCTCTCATGAGATTATATTATCTTGTAAAATCATGGTGAATCACCAGTACAAATGGCGAATCACTACTACAAAATGGTGAATCGTTGTCTAGTGGACTTTGGGGTGTTGGTTCCAATGAAGATATGGTAGTTGAACCAGGAGTAGAAGGAAGAGAACCACCGAGACCAAGCACGGTACATGGTGACTCGTGAGGGAAGTAGTTCTCATCCAGTTTGGAAAATGTGTTCTTCTAGTTCTGCTAAGTGTAGTGTTGTTGCTCATGCTACTACTAGCATTGATATTGAGGTTGGAGAGGAGTTTGAGGAGAAATGAACAACAACAGGAAGAAAATAAAACATGCTATTAAAAAATTGTTTATAAACACTGGATCCGATCCAGGTGCCATGGTACAATAACAATATCGCAAAATACTTCAGATGTTCAACTATGGAAACATAATTTACATTACAACACCATCACGACTCTTACACAACCATATTTATGGAAATTATTTGATGTTGTGAAGCTCTTAAAGGAAGACCTAGCATGGTAACTATAATAAGGTGAACTTCTTTTCACTTCTTCAAAATATTATTCCTTCTCATGCCTTCAAAATCTGGATATTGAAAGGAATATGTGCCAGTTGCAGCCACCCTGCTGAATCTGTTAAAATTATAACCATCAACATGAAGAGAACCATTAGAAAAACTCCATTCGGAATTCCCCATGTCATGCCCATGCCATGCCATGAATATGTTTGTAGCAAAATCCCACAAGTAGTAGTAGTGGCACCCTGTATTTACCTGATAGCTCCATTGATTGGAGAGGAGGTCCACTCTAGAACTTGCCAATGCTCTCCTAGTATTGTTGTACAAATGATGTCTTGTTTTAAATTTGTACAAGGAGAGATACATTTTTAGTATATGCATCTTTTCAAATCTGGTAGTTATAACTTATAAGTCCAAATAAAATATAACCCAAAGAACCATCTTGTTCTATAGGCATGACAAATCTGGCCAGATATCAATTACTGGCAAGTTGTTCGTGGATATGATGAAGTCAATTATGACTGAAACAATTTTCACCCTGGATGAACCTTGACCTAATCTTACTTTCAATCATGAAATGTGGCCAGAATGGACAAGATAAAGGGATGAATTGGCTCTGGATTATAAAAAAATCTAAGCATTGAACTGTGTATTAAACTCAATCCCAATTCAGTGCCACACACAATTCACAATAGTAATAAACACCTGCACAGCTAGGAAACTTATGACAGCCCGGCAGCAAGATCCCTAGAACATATATATATATATATATATATATATATTTAAATTTCTTCTTAGGTGGGAGGTAGGCCTTTACATAATTGGTTCCTTGATTTTGGTGCTTTAAAGCACATGACCATCAAGAAGGATTGGTTTATTACCTTCGTTGAAGCCAAATCCAAAATAGAAACTATAGTCTTTGGTTTTGGTTGGGTGCATTTTGTGGAAAATTGTGGGGATGTTCAAATGAAATTGTTAGATGTTAAGAAGTGTGCTTTTGAGAATGTGCATTACATACCATTGATCAGATATGGATAAAAATCTTCTCTCAATTAGTGAGATAACAATATAGAGTCCATATTTGGAGGCCTCATTTAGTGTTGAAAATCGTTTTGTGAAAGATAAAGGTAATGGACCAATGGTTAGGTGATTGCATCGGTGCTAAAACAGAATGGGTTGTATAGGCTTGTGGATGTTGATGTTGATGAAGAATTTGTTGGATATATCAAAGGCTACCAAAGACTTTTTAATTTAGGTTTAAATTTCTTTCATACTGATGAGTTATTCACATCATTCAATAATGAAAAATGGTGTTACTACTGGAATGGATGTTTAAAGGGACTTCCTCCTTGTGCTTTTTGCAGCTTGTACTGACCACCGTGGGACTCCACAGTCTCCAGCTCGGACATGTACATTGGAAGCGCAGGAGGGAGCTATTTGTGTAAGAACAGAGAATATTCTTATCTTACATTTATCTTCTGTCTATATTCCCATATAATTTTTGAGCTATGAACATTGTTGGGAATACTAGATATTTTGCAATAAGAAATCCATGTAAAGGTTGTTTGAACTCTATTGGTTTTTAATTGTCTTGTGAAGGGTATTTTTCTGCATCTCCATTGTTTTTTTCTGTATGGACTGACACTGATTTTTGGTTGATATGCTTAGTGGGGTAGAGCTTACTATGTGAGAGGAGAACCAGAGAAGGAAAGATTGGCTATGGAGGTGAGATGAAAGGGGAGGCTCACTGTTTTGTTTAACATGTTTTTCTTTGCCTATTAATGGGAAAAACGCTGATGGGTTTTTACTAATAAATGTGATAATCAATATATGGAAAGGAGGGAATGTGAATATGATCTTAAGGCCTCTGTAGATTTCTACACAGTAAGATGGTCTGCATTGCTCCATATATATGGCAACTACCTAACAATTTCTTGGAAATATATAGAAGCTATTCATGTGTTTGAAATTTTCATATGATGTCTGATCTTCAATCGTGGATTTGTTGCTGTAGGAGGAAAGAGAATTTGCAACCCCATTTCTGATTGGAGTCCTAGTGTGATTTCAAGCAGATTTGATCTCATAGCCTTAATTTCTCTGGGCTTGTCTCATTTTTTTTTTGCTTTGTTTTATATGGCAATACATTTTTCTCGTGCTTTTTAGACAGATTCATCATAATCACTGGTAGATTCATCATAATCATTGGTTTGATAATTCTTGCAGGTTCATATCAACTCCAAACAAGAACATAAACAAGTACTATTTGGGCCCAGATCCACTGCAAGAAATGGCAAGGTATGTAACTTACAACAGTATATTTGACCCAAATGTTTGAAATATGAGATTTGTTTTAAGTATAAAATGTTTCAACAGAATTTCACTTACAGATGGCATCATCTTGTATGCAGGAAAATTGCAAAAGCTACTGGTCCATGTGGGAATAACCGTGACTATCTTTTCAAGTTGGAGCAATCCATGGATAGCATTGGTGAGTTTTTCTTCTGACATACTAGCCCTTTCATACATCCATGCTCTAAATACTGTGTTTCTTTGTAGTTGGAGTGAAATTTATAACTTGATTTATTGTTATAATGTCATAGGACATCCAGACCAAGGGGTGATAAAGCTTGCAAGTGAAGTGAGGAGGTTTCTTGGAGGCATTCAAAACGTTTTCCATCAATCACCCATGTGACTGCTAATAGCTATGAAATTCCACAATTAAAACTTCAACCATATATCACCAACAGCTAATTCCTGAAATGGTTACATTCTTTTCTACTAACAGAGCTGAATATGCATGAATATTCCGTCTAATCTGAAAGTTGAGAAAGTGGTTCAGAATTTCCAATGAACAACAACAAGAAGAAAATAAAACATGCTATTAAAAAAGTGTTGATAAACACTGGATCCGATCCATGTGCCATGGTACAATAACAATATCGCAAAATACTTCAGATCTTCAACTATGGAAACATAATTTACATTACAACACCATTTAAGTTGAAGAAGTGAAAGGGCATCAGAATTAAGATCTCATCATTTCCACAGTAGTTGTGTTGTCAAGCAGTCTCACTTTATACAATAGCTTTATCTTATTGCAGTAGTAAGCCTCAAGGTTCATCATTGCCCTGCAGCAGTTGCTTAAGACTATCATTGCAGTGTTTTGATACAACACCCTTGTGACAATAACCTTTTATATGACAATAATCCTAAAGTGTTCAGGATAGTCCTCCTGTGGGCCTAACTGAAGTATACCTATGATGAGTAAGTTTTGAAGATCATACAATTTCTCTAAGCAAAAAGATCTTCTAGAGTTTTTTGGCATGATATAATAGTCATTAACACTGTCTTGAATGAGTGGTTTGCAGAACAAGGCCAACAACTTGAAGGGATCCTAAAAGGCATCAAAAAGCCTAAACCTTGTGGTATACTGTTGATAGCAAGAAGCTTCAGAACAAAAAGGCATCATCACACTTAAGGTATATTTCTCATTGACACATGCAAAACAAAGAATAGTAGGCAGGTTGCTTCAGATGCATTTGATCAATGTATGATACTAGCTGATATAACTTGACCAAAGACTTTAAGTTTGTTTGAACAAAGACATTAGAGGCACCACTGAGAGTGATGATGACAACAATCAATAAGATAGTAAATACTTACTTGGAAATCCCTTGCCTTTAAAAAATATACATATGGAAATCTCCAGCACTATCCTATTTCCTCATTCAACTAGCCCATTCTATTCAAGTAAATAAAGTGTAGAATTGTATTTTCCTTTAAATCCCTTCACTTGTGTAACAATTGGCAAACTCATTTGATGCAAACTCCCTTTCCCTATCTGATTGAAGGACTTTAATTATCTTCCCTAATTCATTCTCCATTCCTCTCTTAAGTTATTGAACTCAACAAATGCAACAAACTTTATTAGTAAGAAAAACATGTACATTTTCCTAAATATGTCAACAATAAGGAGAAAATTCCTTGCACTAGATACTAAAAGTGTCTTCATGGGTCCACAAAGGATCACAATAGACTAATACCAAACTTCACATCACACTCCATACTTTTTCTTCACCAAAGATCTTCCAACACTATTTTCAAGGCAAGCATGTTGCACATGCATCTTTCTCCTCCTAAATTGAAAGTAAACCACTAACCATCTTAGGTTTTATCTAAAGGGAATTTAATATGCTAATAAATTTGATGCCATCATGGAAAAATACTTCAGATACCCCTTGAAGACAGTTTTTATGATCATGAAAGTTTTTAAATTAGAATAAATAATTAATTGTCTTGGGTCCAAACCCACATATTTGGGTACTACTTGGGTAACTTGCCCAACCAACTCCTTTTGGTGGGTTTTCACCTCTCAAAAATTCCTTTGAGCTACCCAAATTCCAACATAGTCCACCAAGCAACAAGCAGGTAATGATGTTATCCCTTGGCCATATGGTTTCAAGCTTCCCCACTCTAGCTTCCTAGTGTCAATCCCCATATCTTGGCTTAGAACCCTACCCTAGAGAATTACCATGACTAGCCTCCCAGTGTAACTAGTGTGGTCAATTCTTAATATTTATTTACTTAGGTAGTTTTCTGTAGTCTCTTTCATGGAAAATACATGTAAACATTACATGAGTTGGTGATCTTTGTTTGACTCCTGGATTTGTTTGTGGAAGCTGCATTTGCAGCCCTTTTTTCTTATATTAAAGCCATATGTATATCATTCCTTTAATAGTTAAAGGAATCTGCATTTAAATATATATATATATATATAATCCACTTCATAAACTGCTACCCCATTTGAAAACCTTCTTGAAATGTTTTTTTCTACCCCTACAACCATCAATACTCATAAATGGAGACTGTAGGTAATTTATAATCCTAAGGATGATGGTGAAATCAATGAAAAATCTGTGATTCTCTAGAATCCCTTATACAAAATTTTCCCATAGATGGAGAAGGGATTTACAGATATGGTAAGCCAAGGAATATAGTACTTCAGTAGGCACATATTTATGACATCTCAATTCCTTCACTAATGAGAAGGTGAATGCAAATATTTTCAATGATCATGTTTAAAAAATTGAACATGAGAATTTGGAATAGTTGGTGAAGCTGAAGGAAACCACGTTTTATCTACTCTATAGTTCTCCATGCAAGTTAGTTGTCAGTGGTCGCTAGGAGAACTTCAAATAATTAATGATCATCACCCATGCTTATTCATTGTTTCCAAATTTCAAAACTACACACATTGATTTGGGTAAGTGTTTAGACTCCACTCTTTTTAAAAAACAATTGAAAGGAGGGAAAAAAGAAGTAAGATTCTTTACAAGTTATTTGACTTCAAGCTGTACAACTGAACAAAATTGAATGATACATTAGCTCAGTAACTAAAAGAAGAGAATGTTTTCAAGTTGCAAGTAGCACCTTTCATAGACAAAGAGTAGGGGGGTAGAATGTCTCTGTTAGGATTTAAACATTGGTGGGTGAATAACAACACCCCCCAGTTCACCAACCAAGTCTCCCCTCAATGACAAAAGAGGGAAATGTTTGAAGAATGGGCTTGAGAGAAAGGAAATGAAGTTGTGGGACTTGAGCATGCACTACGAAGGAAGATCCTGCTGGGCCTTGATTCATCAAGAGCCATGTTCCTTCATAGGGAGGTAACTTCAGATGTTACCACCCAGCATGGCTTGTGGTTTGTTCCAATCATATAAGTGGAAGTCAGGTGCAACATTCCTTACTTCCATTATTGATCAGATTAAGTTGTGCTACCAACGTGCTCAAGCAGAGTAATAGATGATCAATAGAGGGTTATCCTTTAAATTCACATGCAGAACTCAAGCAAGTAATACCTTTCTATCACGGATGCCATATTATTTTGATACCCTTATGGAGTCACAAGGAATGAACATCTGCCCAGGAATATACAAGCACCCTAACTTGCAAAGGAAAGAAGTAGAATTGTATCGTATCAATTGTTTGACACTAGTCTATACTAGAATAATGTGTAGATCAATATAATTTTATTTGTGAATCACATAAAGCTAGAGAAACCATCCACTTTTTACCAAGGTCCCTTACAGTTAGTAAGTACATTTTTGACTAAAAATGTATTAACCTGGGAAATGTTTAAGGAAGGGAAAGCAGGTCTGTGACTGTGGTCTCTTACGGAAGTGTTCTCTTTCATGTAACTGCAAACTTTTGTAAAGATTGTTGCAGATTTCAAAGTAATCCATTGCAGGGGTAAGTGTAAGGAAACTAGGCTATGGGCTTTGGAGATATATATCACGGATGAATTTCCTTCCGTGATGGAAGAAATATGCATGTGTTTGTGTTGAAACTTGACAGTATTCACTGGTAGGAGCATCCTATAGATGATCACTGCCTGAATCGTATCCAAATCCATTGACATTTTCCAATTACACTTCTAGTTTGTGTGCTTTACTATTCAAATATTTTATTTTCTAAAACCCCCAACTTTGGGCCTGGTACTTGCCAGGGGAATCTCAAATAAGTCGCATGGAATGAGCTGAGAGTCGAAGGGGGTTACCTTGGCCAATTTTCAATCGATCTGTAAATTCCCTGTTCATTATACTTGCTGCAGTTGGTTCTATAAGCATAGCTCAATTGATACTCCAACAAAGTAAATTGACATGTATACCTAAGAGGTGATTTTGGACAAGCTTTGGAAAAAATGGAGATGTTGCCGCAGTGGCTTTGGCCCTTCAACAGGTTACTCTGCCCCCACATTCAGCACTAAATCAGGGCCATAGAGGGGCCATAGAGGAGGATGTTAAGATAGAGAAGGCATACATAGAAGATTTGGATGTGGGTGAGCTGGTACAAAGTTTCATCCCCACCTTGGCTCCAACCACACTAAGTTTTTTTTTTAAATTAGAACTTTACAGGAACACAAAAAAATTTATGTTCATGCTGTGCTATCCAAGAAAAATGACAGGCCATAAATTTGACAGAAGCTGGAAATTTTGAACAAACAAAATAGTTTTTTTGATAACTTTCTGTTCCTGGCTCTGAATAAACGAAGGTGTCCTCCCAGCAGAGGTCCTGGGTTCTTCCAGGGATTCCCCAATTGTGTTTCATTCTGCCATTGACATGGTTGAAGGGTGCAGTTGACCCTAATTGCAGGTTTCTGGCCATTAGTTCCCGTTTTTATTGTGTATATTATAATTTCATGTGTTTTTTAAACTTGATTTCTGACTTCACAGTTATGTTAGGCTAGATTTTTTTTATGGAAATGCCACACAGTTTCATTTTTGGACATATCTTAACTCTTTACTATTATGCTAAATAGTAACATGACCTGGTTTCTTGTTGGGCTGGGATTGTATAATCTCTGGTTCAATTGTAATTATGTATTTTACATTTAACCATTTAATAGAATAGAAGAACTTGCCAAACTGTTTTGAAAAAAATTGCAAAATGAATCAATTGAAAGAAAAATGCAGATTTTATGCAGCTCGATTTCACAAAAAGTTATATTATATTACATGGAATGGACTCATATATGGCTAGAGGTCATTGAAGCACAAACTCCAGCCAATATACAAGTGAGAAATAATGCAGAAGATACAACAGAATTCCACTTAACTTTGCCCATTATTCTAATGGAGTCATGCAATCATTGAATCATCATTGAAGTAGCTTTTCCCACTCACTGCCATAAGATAACTATGAAATCTCTGCTTCACCAAAGCCATTAACCTTGCAAATAGCGAGGGCCCAAAATCACCATGCACCCAAACTACAACACCAAAACACTACTGGCTACAAACCAAAAGTTTCAAATATTTGGTTGTCACAGGTTAAGCATTGATAAGATTCAAACCCAATTCTTCTACTGTCCACAATATAATCCCTCGTTTCCCTTCTAGAGCAAAAACACTTCATTGGCTATACACAGCATACTCTCGTGCGACTTTACTCATCATGCATTATCCACAACTCATTTTCCACTATTCACAGCATAATCTCTTATTTCCCTCTATAGCAACAACAGTACATCTACTGTCCACAAGATAATCTCTTATTATCCTTCTTGCTACCAGGGCATTTAGACTCCACTCTTTTGAAAAAAAAATTGAAAGGAAGGACAAAAGAATTAAGATTATTTACAAGTTATTTGACTTCAAGCTTAACCACTAAACAAAATTGAACGATACATTAGCTCAGTGACTAAAAGAAGAAAATGTTTTCAAGTTGCAAGTAGCACCTTTCATAGACAAAGAGCAGGGGGGTAGAATTTCTCTATTAGGATTTGAACATTGGTGGGTGAATAATAACACCCCCCATTTCACCAACCAAGTCTCCCCTCAGTGACAAAAGAGGGAAATATTTGAAGAATGGTCTTGAGAGAAAGGAAATGAAGTTGTGGGACCTGAGCCTACACTACGAAGGAAGATCCTGCTGGGCCTTGATTCATCAAGAGCCATGTTCCTTCATAGGGAGGGAACTTCAGATGTTACCACCCAGCATGGCTTGTGGCCTGTTCCAATCATATAAGTGGAAGTCAGGTGCAACATTCCTTACTTCCATTATTGATCAGATTAAGATATGCTACCAACGTGCTCTAGCAGAGCAATAGCTGATCAATAGAGGGTTATCCTTTAACTTCGCATGCAGAACTCAAGCAAGTAATACCTTACTATCACGGATGCCATATTATTTTTATACCCTTATGGAGTCACAAGGAATGAACATCTGCCCAGGAATATACAAGCACCCTGACTTGCAAAGGAAAGAAGTACAATTGTATCATATCAATTGTTTGACTCTAGTCTATACTAGAATAGTGTGTAGATCAATATAATTTTAGTTGTGAATCACATAAATCTAGAGAAACCATCCACTTTGTACCAAGGTCCCTTACAGTTAGTAAGTTCAATTTTGACTAAAAATGTATTAACCTGGGAACTTGAAAGGAAGGGAAAGCAGGTATGTGACTATGGTCTCTTACGGAAGTTTTCTCTTTCATGCAACTGCAAAATTTTGTAAATATTGTTGCAGATTTCAAAGAAATCCATTGCAGGGGTAAGTGTAAAGAAACTAGGCTATGGGCTTTGGAGATATATATCACAGATGAATTTCCTTCCGTGATGGAAGAAATAGGCATGTGGTTATGTTGAAACTTGACATTATTCACTGGTAGGAGTAGCATGTAGATGATCACTGCCTGAATCGTATCCAAATCCATTGACGTTTTCCAATTACACTTCTAGTTTGTGTGCTTTACTATTCAAAAATTTTCTTTTCTAAAACCCCCAACTTTGGGCCTAAGACTTGCCAGGGGAATCTCAAATAAGTTGCATGGAATGAGATGAGAGTCGAAGGGGGTTACCTTGGCCAATTTGCAATCGATCTGTAAATTCCTTGTTCATTATACTTGTTGTAGTTGGTTCTATAAGCATAGCTTAATTGAGACTCCAACAAGGTAAATTGACATGTATACCTAAGAGGTGATTTTGGAAAAGTTTTGGAAAAAATGGAGATGTTGCCGCAGTGGATTTGGCCTTTCAACAGGTTACTTTGCCCCCACATTCAGCGCTGAATCAGGGCCATAGAGGGGCCATAGAGGGGCCATAGAGGAGGATGTTAAGATAGAGAGGGCGTACAAAGAATATTTGGATGTGGGTGAGCTGGTACAAGGTTTCATCCCCACCTCGGCTCCAACCACACTATTTTTTTTTTTGAAAATTAGAACTTTACAGGCACACAAAAAATTTTGTGTTCATGTTGTGCTATCCAAGAAAAATGACAGGCAAGAAATTTGACAGAAACTGGAAATTCTGAACAAACAAAATAGTTTTTTTTTATAACTCTCTGTTCTTGGCTCTGAATAAATGAGGGTGTCCTCCCAGCAGAGCTCTTGGGTTCTTCCAAGGATTCCCCAATTGTGTTTCATTCTGCCATTGACATGGTTGAAGGGTGCAGTTGACCCTAGTTGCAGGTTTCTGGCCATGAGTTCCCATTTTTATTATGTATATTTTAATTTCATGTGCTGTTTAGACTTAATTCTGACTTCACAGTTATGTTAGGCTAGACTTTTTTGATGGAAATGCCACACAATTTCATTTTTGGACATATCTTAACTCTTTACTATTATGTTAAATAATAACATGACCTGGTTTCTCGTTGGTCTGGGATTGTATAATCTCTGTTTCAATTGTAATTATGTATTTTACATTTAACCATTTAATAGAATATAAGAACTTGCTAAACTGTATTGAAAAAAATTGCAAATAGAATCAATAGAAAGAAAAACGCAGATTTTATGCAACTTGATTTCAAAAAAAGATATATTATATTACATGGAATGGACTCATATATGGCTAGAGGTCATTGAAGCACAAACTCCAGCCAAGATACAAGTGAGTAATAATGTAGAAGATACAGCAGAATTCCACTTAACTTTGCCCATTATTTTAATGGAGTCGTACAATCATTGAATCATCATTGAAGTAGCTCTTCCCACTCACCGCCATAAGATAACCACAAAATATCTGCTTCACCAAAGCCATTAACCTTGCAAATAGCCAGGGCCCAAAATCACCATGCACCCAAACTACAACACCAAAACACTACTGGCTACAAACCAAAAGTTTCAAATATTTTGTTGTCATAGGTTAAGCATTGATAATATTCAAACCCAATTCTTCTACTATCCACAATATAATCCCTCATTTCCCTTCTAGAGCAAAAACACTTCATTGGCTGTACATGGCATACTCTCGTGCTACCTTACTCATCATGCACTATCCACAACTCATTTTCCACTATTCACAGCATAATCTCTTAGTGCCCTCTATAGCAACAGCAGTACATCTACTATCCACAAGATAATCTCTTATTATCCTTCTTGCTACCAGGGCATTTAGACTCCACTCTTTTGAAAAATCAATTGAAAGGAAGGACAAAAGAAGTAAGATTATTTACAAGTTATTTGACTTCAAGTTGAACAACTAAACAAAATTGAACGATACATTAGCTCAACAACTAAAATAAGAGAATGTTTTCAAGTTGCAAGTAGAACCTTTCATAGACAAAGAGCAAGGGGGGTAGAATGTCTCTGTTAGGATTTGAACATTGGTGGGTGAATAAAAACACCCCCCAGTTGACCAACCAAGTCTCCCCTCAGTGACAAAAGAGGGAAATGTTTGAAGAATGGGCTTGAGAGAAAGGAAATGAAATTGTGGGACCTGAGCATGCACTACGAATGAAGATCCTGTTGGGCCTTGATTCATCAAGAGCAATGTTCCTTCATAGGGAGGGAACTTCAGTTGTTACCACCCAGCATGGCTTGTGGCCTGTTCCAATCATATAAGTGGAAGTCAGGTGCAACATTCCTTACTTCCATTATTGATCAGATTAAGTTGTGCTACCAACGTGCTCCAGCAGAGCAATAGCTGATCAATAGAGGGTTATCCTTTAACTTCACATGCAGAACTCAAGCAAGTAATACCTTTCTATCACGGATGCCATATTCTTTTGATACCCTTATGGAGTCACAAGGAATGAACATCTGCCCAAGAATATACAAGCACCCTGACTTGCAAAGGAAAGAAGTAGAATTGTATCGTATCAATTGTTTGACACTAGTCTATACTAGAATAATGTGTAGATCAATATAATTTTAGTTGTGAATCAAATATTAAATTTAAAAGAAAACAAAACAAAAAGGTACATTGTTGGAATACAAAAGCATGTTATGTGAGGTATCCCTAGTGACAAGTAACAATAGGTCTTTCAACATGAATAATGAATTCCTAGAATATTGGAGTGTACCATAGAAAATTATAGCATCTCGAGTAACAATCCTTTTGTAACTAACAAATACAATCCATCGTGTAGTAAGAAAATGCCTGTGAGGTTGACCTGCAAAAAGATCCCAGGTATAACAGGAAATTATTAATTCTCATCAATGATTTAACACTTTAATTCTCAATGGCTTATAGAAAAACTACATTTGAAAAATTTAAGATCTTATATCTCTAATCCATGCTTCCTCAACATGGTAAAGTTGTGTAAAAACTAATCCATCTCAAATAAGCATCAAAAATTTGGATCCTATTGCATGTTGGTCACAAGAATTTCATAGATAAATAACCATAAATTGATTGTCCCCTTACGTCTATGACATATAATGACTTTTTGAATGGGAATTGGGCCTTCTCATATTCAAAATAAGCACAAACACGTAAACAAGGCATTGGAAGGAAAAGATTTTAACCTTGGATATTCGGTCTCTGAGAGCATTTCAGAGTTGCACTAATAGGGAAGAGTAAGGGGCTCACCAATTTACTCTGTCATAGAAGCTCAAACCCAATGAAATTTATTCCTTGAGAAAATTTCAAAGTTGCACTAACCGTGATAAGTAAAATGGGACACCAACTTACTCTGTCAGAAATTCCCAAACACAAAATAGCAACATGTGAACTCCAATGGCTATTTACATACCCCTAAATATATGTCAGAATCTCCATTCTCTTCCATGCAAATCCTTTGCAACAAACTCTTGAGAAGGCCTTTGTTAACTATAATCCTATGTCATTTTATAAAATAGTTACATCTTTAGAGGTACCAAAAACCTTCAAAACAGTGTTATTTGCTATGAATCATTTGCAGAAAGCAAATTTTATACCATTGGCATGAATTTCTAGTATGATACTATATGTGCAGGGTGTAACAGTTACATCAACAAAACCTAGATCAAAACAATAAACACTTAGATGTTGCAAGTTGCAGTGAGCAATAACTTCAAAAACCAGAGCACCATAAAATGGCATTATTCAAACTGCATGAGTTTCCAGCCATAAATATGTTGAAATTAAAAGAAGTAATAGTGACTTCCCAAGTGTCAACCAGCAGGGTCTAGGTTAAAGTGGATACCGACTGTGCATGAATTCCTGGGTATAGTCTATTTTATTCCTTCAATCGTCAAAGCATATCTGTCACTGGTGACCGCTCTGTCTATTGGTTAGGACCGGCTCCATTTAGGAATAATCCCCCAACTTACAGCGACCGAGCGTTGGATCGGATGGGATGAATGGAAGGGCTTCCCATAGAGCTTTTCCACTGCCTTCCAGCCAGACAACAGCATTCACAGGATATGCCCTGTGCCCATACCCTTCTACCGTTATCAAAGCCAAAAATTTATCATAACTATTATCTTCAAATAAAAATAAAAATAAGGGCCAACTCACAAGAATCGTAACCTAAGGTTAGGCCTTAACAGGTAAGTAAATAAAATGCTCTGGAAATTCCTTAATGTTCCAGAAACATTTTCTGAATGGAACCTTCATCAAAAGAATATCAAATTCATTAATGTGCATTGTTATCAACTGAGCAGTAACCTCCTTTAAAACAAGGAACATGTTAATCAAACTAATTCTGATGTCTTGGTAATATGAAAATGAAAAACAAGGGTAACTTATCCAACTTGACACTAAGGATGAAAAATCCAGCCGGTGTAGTATCGTCTCAAAATTGTTCAAAGAGAACAAACCAAACTCAATTCTTGATGAACAAAATTGTTGCTCTTCAAACAAAGGTTAACGACCAATCCTGTAGCTTCTTCCTCTTAATGTTGTGCCTACTGTTGGTTCCGCTTGTACAGGATTGGTGGCTTGAACTCCTAAATTCCAACGTGCAACAATATTTTCTCTGCATTCTTAAGGTAATTTCAAAAGAGCTTTTATTATTTACATCAAATATATACTAAGAAAATATAAGCAAAATACCAAAGTATTTCTTTGTTATCAACTGAGCAGTAACCGCCTTTAAAACAAGGAACTTCATGTTGCCCTAATGCCCTCGTCAATGCGTGCAGAACCAGATCTGGGCATCTTGCATATAATCTGGCACCGTGCACCTTCCCGGAACTAGAACTCAATTCTTGTTGCCCTAATGCCCTCGTCAATGCGTGCAGAACCCGATCTGGGCATTTGCATATAATCTGGCACTGTACACCTCGAACAGTGAACTTCCAAGCCCCAACCAGTTGAAATGGGGGCAAAACCCTCCCCCAACCCAGTAAATTCGAGTGAATTCCATTAAATTTTTGTTGCACCTCCAGGCTCCAACTTCCAAGCCCAGCCAGTGAAGCCCCAACCAGTGAAAATGCGGCGAATCACTCCAATTCCTCCCCTAACCCAATAAATCTAGGTCAATGCCATTGAAATGAGCTCCAAACCAAAAAATCGGGAGGCGAATTTCACGGTTTAAGTATTAAGCGCTTTTATTTTGTTGGGCTAAAACTTAATAATTAATTATTTTTAAAATAATTATAGGGCTAACTATATAAAACTATAGAAAATGGGTTTTATGTAAAAAATTCGCCCTACCAAAATTTAAAATCCCTTAAAATTCGCCTTTGGGCTAAAATTCGCCCCTAAAATTTTCCTTGATTTGTAACACATAAGTCCTGAAGGCTTTGAGTGCTTTGACCACTGCATACTCTTGTTTCTCCAAAATATTATATTTGAGCTCAGCATCTCTGAAAACTTTGCTGAAGAATTCCACTCGATGCTCCTTATTATCCTCATTTTTCTGCAATAACACAACAGTAATAGTACTGGGAGAAGAAAATGAAAATATTTGAAATACCTTTTAATAATCAGGACTTATTAGAACAGGAGATTCCTAGAGTGTTTCTTTTATTCTAGAAAAATCTTCTGTTGTTTCTTTATCCCATCTCACTTCTGCATTTTTCTTCAACATGTCAGTTATATTTGTCACAATCTTCGCATATTTTGGTACAAATATTCTCATAAACTTTATTTTTCCCAAAATTATATGAATATATTTCTCTCTTCTGGGTAAAGGAATTGTTTGAATTTCTTCCACCCTTGTTGGATCAATCTTCACTCCTTGTTTTGAAACTATGTGGCCCAATAATTTGCCTTCTTCTAAGGAAAACAAAGATTTCTTAGGGTTTAGTGACAGACCAAACTTCCTGCATTTTTCAAAAGTTTTTTGCAGATGTTCCAAGTGTTCATCATTTGACCCTGAGAAAACCGTTACATCATCCATATGTATAACCACATACTTGTCACCTACAAACGCCATGTCCATGGCCCTATAAAAAGTCTCACATGAATTCATAAGACCAAATGGCATTCTTGCATACATAAAAGTACCCCAGGGGGTTGTGAAAGTTGTCTTTTTATGATCTTCCTTATCCACTACCACCTAATTATACTTAGATAATTCGTCAATCATGGAAATCCTGTAAGCTCCTATCACTTTTTATAAGACATAATCCATCTTAGGTAGAGGATAATTATCCTTTAGAGATGCTCTATTCAAATTCCTGAAGTCTACACACAATATTATCTGTCCATTTTTCTTCCTCACAGGAACTAGATTAGAAACCCAATCCGAATAACTGAGAGGAACTATGATTTTTTCTTGCAGCAATTTCTTCACTTCCTTTTCAATTGGAGCTAACAGTAATGGATTAATTTGTCTGAGTTTTTGTCTGTGTGGTTTAATTCCTTCTTTCATGGGATCTTATCCTGTATTATGCTTTTATCATACGTTTTCAAGTATTCATATGACCAAGAAAACACATCTGTATACTTCTTAAAAATATCAATGTATCTTTATTTATAATTTTTGGGAACACCCTTGAATAATTTCACCATTTTTGGCTCTGGCTAAGTTCCCAAATTACAATCTTCCATCTCTTCCTCTTGATGTATTTCCTCGGAATTAATAGCAACATCATTAGAATCAAACAGTCTTTCAAGGGTAACCAGTCCTTTAGGGAGTATATTATCTTTCAATTGGATAATATTCTACTCACCTATTGACTGCTTAAGGTTTCTTATCTCTCCTTTCTGCTCTGTCTATTCTTCTTCTTGATCTATCTCAGCATCTTCAAAGTTTCCAATCATTGTCAAGAAATTATTTATCTGCTCATCATCTTCAAACACCTGCCAATGTTTCACATTGTCAGGAATAGAGGGTCTATATCTAATTTCAATCTCATACCTTAACCTTGGATTCATTGGTGGCTTAAAGGTACAAGCTGCAACTGCTAATGAAACTGCCAACCTATTCCCCTCCCTCAGAATGAACTGAATATTAAAGGCTTCGAAATAGTTCTCCATCAGATCCCAAACTTCATTTTTGTATGATCTTAATCTTGGATGCTTGGTCTGACAATAATTTTTAATCTGTCTTATTATCAATTCAGAGTCTCTGAAAATTGAAATACATTGAACTCCCATTTGTTTAGCAACTTGGAAGCTTAAAATTAAGGCCCCATACTCAGCCACATTGTTTGTTGGATCAAATTCTAATTTAAAATAAAAATGCATGAGGTTACTTTCTGGTGATATCAACAAGAATCCAGCTCTTGTGCCATCCTTGGAGTAGGCACCATCAAAATAGCATTTTCAAATCTTCTTTGAATGTAGTTCATTATTTACAACTCCTGAATAGAGTTGCTTCCCTGTGTCTTCAACAAAATCTGCATCTTCATGCAGCATGAAACATGAAAGATCTTATGTTTCTTGACTATAAATAGGGGAATTTCTTGCATCTTTCTTGGTAGTGGTCTTCACAAACCTTGTTTCCATGTACAATATCCTTTCTTCCCCATTGAAAATAGGAGTGATAACATAAGTGAAATCTAATTTTAGAACACGTCCCAACTTTTCTCCCCAAGATATTGACAAGAGCATTTCAAACCTCGCTGGAATGTCAGCAACAACTACATCCATGACTATACTCTTTGTTGGAATTTGTGCCAAAGAAACCAATACATCTTAAATTAACCCAACACATTTCACCCTTTTGGAATCAAATGAATACGAATCCCTGTAAGGTTTGGTAATCTGCAAGTTTAGTTCCTTCATAATAGACAATGGCATGAGATTATGGGATGCTCCTGAGTCTAGCATACAATTATGGAGAGTAAAATCATGAAGCAACAAAGAAATAAAGAATGGTGGAACAGAAGGATCTACTTATTCTACGTGAGGACCAAAGGTGACCACTGGCTTCTCTTCTTGTTAGTTCACAGTGTCACTTATATCTTCAAGCTGTGTGAGATTAATAAATTCTAAAATTTCTTTCTTGTAGACTGGTGTTTTAACTAATTCTAGAAGAGGTACTTGAATTTTTACCTTCTCCAACTTTTTTTTCAAACAGAAAGCATGAGTTTCTTTAACATTATTTTCAGGTTCTTCTTCACTCTTTCTAGAATTTGCTGCTTGTTCGGGTACAGGAACAACTCTCTCCAAAATATTAGTATCAACTGATTTTCTCTGGGAAGGTTGACCCTACTGCACATCTGTTCTATTAACTAAATTTATAGGTTTCTTCCCATTACTGACTTGTTTTACAGGGTCCTTTTGTTGTGAACTCACCATTAGAGGAGGATTAGGGTCTTGTTGTTCACCCTTAGTGTCTTGTAGCGTTGATCTTTTCCTTGATCTCAATTTATATTTCTTTTGCAACTCAGTCTGCATAAAATCTGAAAAAAATTTACAGTATTTATTCATCTCATATTCAGCAAAATATACTTCAACTTTAGTATATTCTCCTTTACAATCTTCCTCTTCATCCTCTTCTATTGTGTACATTGTATATATTTGATCTTCAGCCTCCTTTTGGTCATATTTTTCTAACTCTTCAGGTGTTGCTTCTATATACAATGGTTCTTGAACCTGGTCTTGATCTTTTCTTTCCCTCTATAATATTTGCAGGGGTTGTCTTCTAAATTGAGGGTTAAATCCTCCACGGTTTTTTTGTACTTGTCTTTGGGATTTTTTACTTTCCAATTCCATCTTAACTAGCTTATTTGACCAAAAATTTATCACCTTTTTCATATCTTCAATTCTTTGATCTTGTGATGATTCTTCTTTTTCTTTCCCCTTCTCTTGGACTGGTTGTTTCCCTTTCACCTTCCCATTTGTAGTCATATTAGCTTCAATTTCTAAAGCATCGATCTGTATTTTCTCTAGAGTAGGGGATCTCCTGTCTCTAAGTGTGAAACTAAAATCGGCTTCAAAAGCCCCCAAAAAAACCACCTTTGCTCCAAAAGGAGGGGGCTTCATTTCTACAGGAAAACTGTTATACAATTTATTGAATCTTTTGATAAAATCTGAAATACTCCCATCTAGTTTTCTTTTGATTGCATTTAATTTGTTAGTGAATATCCATGATCCATTTTTTCACCCCATCTCTGAGTGAATTTATTTTCCAGTTGTTCCCATGTATTAATAGAATTAGTTGGCAATCCCTTAAACCACTTTCTAGCCTCTCCATCTAGAGACTGAAAAAAAAAACCCTCATTACAACATCAAGATGTTCTACATTCAGATTTTCAACAAAATTACAAAACACGGGCAAGTGTTTTTCTGTAGTTATTTCATCTTCTCTAGTAAAATGTGGGAGTAATTTAAGATACCCTTGAGCAATTGCATTCACTGATTGTGGAAGGTTAAGTGGAGCATATTTTTTCAACAAAAAGGCTGGTGTTGTCATGTTTGCACCTTGATTTATTGTTCCTTGGTTAGATGCAATCGATGAACCTGCTGTGAAAATGAACGGATGTGGAGGTAAAACTGATATGGGAGTGGGCTGATGGACAATGGCAGAGGGATCAACAACTGGATTTTGTTGACCTTGAGTAAAAGTAGAATAAATGGACTCAAAGGAGTGTTCTTCCAACTTATGTTCTTGAAAACAAATTGGTGTGAAAGGTGAATCTTGTTCCACAAAAGGAAGTACTTTAGAGATATCTTCAAACAAAGGATTACTAGAACTACTATCAGGAGAAGACAGTGTAGGACTAGGTGTTGAGGGGGTTTTGGGTTTTTGAACACTTTTAGAAACCAATATTTCAGGGTCTGACAAAGCAGGGACCTTCTGTTGTGAGGTATTCGACCTCGTGTGAGGCCTTTTGTGAGCCATAATTTTGAGAATAACAACCACAGCCAAATATTTCCTCCTCACTGAACAACTAGAGGAAATAATGTGAAAAACCTAGGGAAATTAAGCTTCATCTCTTCATCCCCAACAACGGCGGCATAAAATGTTGAATCTTAAGATAAAATTCCTTGCCTGTGGAAAGGAATCAATTCTTAAGACATTTTTTAAAAATTTGTCACAAAAGTAAATATATCATATGGTCTTCGTTCAATCCCTTTGGAAACTAATTCTTTTAAACCCTTAATAATCTGGTATAATGAAAGACTCAATGATGCCATTAACTATGGATATCTAAATGGAAAAGAAGAACTGTAGAGGAAACTCAAAGTAATATTCTCTAAACACAAAATCTATTAGTTTGAAATTTCAGAGAGAATTCATGAAGAGAGAGGAAACTAAAAATAATAAGTTGTAAACACAGAATCTATTACTTTTAAGTTCCAGAGAGAATTTGTGAAGGCAGAGGAGTTGGAGTGAAGGAGTGCTTATTAAGGCTATTTAAATCTTACTTACAAATGTAAATGAGATACCATCTGCTTATTTACTTCACTTCATTCAAGGAAGAAACAACATAAAATGACACAAGAAACACTAATCACCATCAACAGTTGCAGGAAACTTGTTTCTTATTTCATTCACCCATCAGAAAAAAAAAAAAAAAGTACCAAGGTTTTAGTCTTCCAGAGGTCCAAAACTCGGAACCCTTCTTCTTTATTTCTATCTTGCTTAAATACATCAAAAACAGTTTGTAACTACTAGAACTTCTTGAAACTACTTCGACTACCTAAACTGTTAAAACTACTTATTACATTGAAATTGAGGGCATCACTATAGATTCAATCTTAACAAACAAAGAAATCAAAATAAAACTTGAAATATTATTCTTTTTGCTGAATCTGATTTGTTGTTGATGCGTTTCCCTGAAGCGTTGATGTGTCTCCCTGATAGATGGGACATCCTTGCCATGCATTTCTTCTAGAGTTGAATATTTTTCTTTTCTTATTTTTGTCATGTCTTTTATGCTTCTGATGTGGTAATCGAAAAATTCTGCAATAACACATATTTTCCCGACTTGACCCAGCTGTTGCATTTCCAATAGTGCCACCATATGCTCCTTTTGCCCAACTCTACCTATGCCTCTACATTTCAAACAATTTTATCATGTCCCCTTCTGCCTGACTCTGCCTCTTCTGCTCATGCCCACAGTGTTTTGTCTTCTCTTCTCCTTTGCTCTGTGTTGGTTCACTTACCCGAGTCCACCGTTGTGTTCAAGCGTCCATTAATTTACAAGGTGCAAGGCATACAACATTGTTTTGCATTGTGTTCAGGTGTTACCTGATTCTATTGCCCGTGTTCACGTTTCTTCATAAAACAACGCAACTGCACATAATCCTAGACTTTAAATAAATTCAAATTTTCCTTTCGAAAATATCGCGTCTTTCCCTTTATCACACTTTGCATTTCAGCATTCCAACATGTTTCATGAGCGCCATTCCTCCTGAGCTTGCGATGTGTGATGTGCGATATGGAATATATTAAATCATAGTTCTAAGTTGCATCATGTCCAACCCTTGTCGCACTTCACATTTCAACATTCCAACATGGTTCATGAGTGTCATTCCTCCCAAGGCTGTGATGTGCGATGTGTGATATGTGATAAAGGTAGGGATGACATGGCAAGTGAAGGTGGGGCCAATCGCAAATCGAAATCAGCGATATAAAACTTATCGCATATCACATATCGGGTATTGGAGATCAGCAATGGAATTATGAAGTTGCAATATATAGGTAGAATAGGTGTTGTGGTGAGGAGGGTCCCATTTAATATTGCGTTGGTGGTTGAGAGTGGTAACAAATGAATATGGGAAAGATTTTTCACAAACTCTGATTGTGATAAGGGGTCCTACGAAGGGATCCCCCTTCACATCTGTGCGCATAATGTTAATACACCAACACATAAATCAAAAATTATTTTTTCGGCATAAAATGTTTTTTACATCTTCTAACATATATGCTTTTTTTTGGTGTTTTGAGAAATATTTCAAAAGTAAATGCAAATGAGCCACAACATGCTGCATGACCTTCAAGGCTCCGTGGTGAAGATGGCCCAATCTCCTATGCCATAACTCACCCTCATCCTGGCTCACCACTTTGTCTGCCTTACCCATCAATGTTGCAAAACCATCTACATCAAGTTTATAGATATTCTTAACTCGAACCCCAATCTTCTTGGCTTGTCCTATTGTTTTGTGTCACAGGAAATATTTTCCCTCATTGAAAACAACATCATAGCCTCTATCCTCCAACATTTCAACTGAGACTAAATTTTTATTCAAGCCTGGTACATGCATTACATCTTTTAATTGAATGGTTTTACCTGGCTATCTCTGGAAGGTAATGGTACCAATCCTAGTAGCACTATACCGCCCATCATCATCCATTTCGATATGCATCTGGAGGTCCTTCTCCTCCAAGCTACTGAAAATTTATTTGTCTCCCATCATGTGAAAGGATGCACCACTATCTAAGTACCACATTGATCCCATTGCACTTAACACCATGCATGCAATGAGCGAGAAGTCAAGCTAAAATTTCGAGGCCAAAGCCTCACCAGCTGCAGATCCTGAAGCCTTCTTGTTCTTCTTCTTTTGTTGAAAATTACTTTCATAATTTCCATGCTCGTGACAGTGAAAACACTTCACTCTGGACATGTCATGCTTCTTGCCATATTTACCAGATTCAGATTTGGAATGGAATTTATTTCCTTTCCCCTTCTTTGCCTTGGCAGCCAAAGCACAATCTTCTTCATCTTAATTCTTAGATGAAGATCCATCTCTGGTATTATGCCTGAATTCTTCTTGAACCAAATCTGACCAAATTCGTTCCTAATCTAGCATCTTTTCCCTTCCATTGACAGAGTCTTAATAACTATGCCAACTCTTTGGAAGTCCTAGAAGAGCTATTCTCACCAAATCATCATCAGTGACAATAATTTCAACACTTTGAAGCTCATCCCGACATTGGAAAAACTTCATTAAATATTTCAGCATGGTTTCACCTTTCTCCATTTTTATCTTCCTGAGTTTATCGTTCAGTGCCAATTTCCTTTGATCACTATTGCTATGAAATAGAGTTTTCAAAGCTTTACACATTGCATATGGTGTCGCTTTTCCATGGAAACTTGAGACAATGTGGTCTCGTGATCCCTCCAGTAAGATCCTCCTCGCCTTTGCAACTTTCTTTTGCCAAGCATCAATATTTGTAGCATCTGTTACAACAGGTTTGGGAACATCATTGTCAATGAATTCTTTCAACCCATTGTCCTCTAGTACTTCCTCCATCATGTCTTTCCAAGCAATATATTTAGAGCTTCCCTCAACTGCATACTCCAATCTCAATCCATTGAAAGCCATTTTGATCCTGAATCACTTGTAGCACCAACAATGTCTTATGAAAATTCGAATTATATTCAGTCACAAACTTAGCTTCTCCTCCACTTTTATGATTTCCTATGCTCTGATACCATGTAGAAATTATACAAACATATGTATATCAATGGATTCAATCCAATCTAACAATGTACTAAAGCTAGATACCGAATCGCTTCTACAAATCAATTGCGAAAACTAAACACGTGAAGCAAAGAAAGAATCAAATCAAACCACAACATAGATAATTTCCTAGGGAAAGCTTGTTGCTCAAAACCCTTCTATATTCTATTGTATATTAACCATGGAATCATGAAAAAATTACAATGCACTCTTCTCACAAGAGTCTCCTGCACTCTGCGAACTGTCTTGGACAAAACTGACCAACACTTAGCCAATTCTCAACCTCTAAACAACTTGCCTTGCTTGCGCAATTCCTGATGAATGAAATCCCTATTCTTTAGGAATTTTGGCCTTCCTAAACTGCTCAAGGATCATGGGTAATCCAATGAATGTCTGGTTGCATGCAAGCAACCTACTAATCACACAAATGATAGTTAACCTCCCTTTCACATTTGTCTCAATTGGGTCTCCATTGGAACTGACATGTATGCGGCTAATAATAGTAAATCATCAGTTGCATGGCAGATCATTGATTGTGAATTAAATAATATTTAATTCACTTGATCTCTCAATAGTGCAAAAAATAGTTACAACTAGTTCAACTGACTTTAACTCACCTAACCGAGTCAACTTATTACACATGCATTAAACTAATGCACCAACTGCAATTCGAACTTCATAACTAATAGAATTACTCTGCATGCCTCACCATCCACCCTCAACTCGAAATTCATGAGCTAATTTAGTTTATCACACTCAGTTAACTATTACAAGTGATCATGAAATAAGATTACATTTTATTATCCATTTTAATTAAGGGAAAATTAAAATAAACAATGCACCAAATTTAGCACACACTAGTGTAGGTGCTACTAGGACCTTTTGGTCCCACACTAGTGTAGGTGCTGCAATTTCTTGTTGGACTTCAACATTGCTCTCTGCTTTTGTATCGCTCTCCCGACCAACAAAACCGATAAAAGTGAGGCCATAAGAGTAGTGATATTCATGCCTATCAACAGTAATGTTTTGATGAATTAATATAAGAGGTTGACCAACAAAAAAAAATTAATTTATTATATATGTTATATAATATGTATTCAATAAATATATACAAATAAATATTGTAATTTTAGCATAGTTAAGCATTCATTTTAATCAACAATTATACATTAATAAATACAAATATTAAATATTATGGTTTGAGTAAATTTTTTTTTTTTTTTAATAAATATTGAATATATAAATATTTTTTCCCATATATATCATAAAATAAAAGTGATAATTTTTTTAAATGAAAAAAAACAATAATTTGTTATTATATTTTTAGTTAAATTTTATTAGAATATTTGTTTTAGTTTAATTGTTTTGATTTTTTTAGTTTATATGAGCGTGGAGGGATCAAATTTCTTAACTTTTTTAGATTGCAAAATACAATATGTTATTTTTCATTGTTTAAATTGTATTTTTGAATGCTAAATAGAGCATATATAAGACCAAATAAAAATTTTAACCATAAAAACTTATTTGTTTCTATATATAGATATATATGAAGTTGATATCTGTATAAATTACTTAACATAGATCTTCAAATAATTTATTTAAAATTCTTGTTAAAATATTTTCGAAAAGTATAAGATTCACACATTTTTTTACTTCTAATTACTTTATAGCATATTCATTTTATTTTTAATTATAGGCAATATTATTTTTCTATTTTGAACATATTTTTTATTTTTTATTTTTATTTTAAAGGGGGCAAGGATTGACGAAAAAACTTACACATTCGCTCATACTAGGCTATAGAATGAGCCTCTTGGCTCAATAAATAAATAAATTACAATCTCACTCAAATTATATAACCATAAAGCCAAAATATCCAATAATTAAACTAAATTTATAACTATATAAAGACACCTATGTTAATGATATGATTGAGCCCAGATGCTCATTAAGCCTAGAGGCTCATTCTATAGCATAGTATGAGAGGGATGTGTAAGTTTGTCTATTCTTTGGTTCCTTTTAAAATAAAAATAACAGTTAAAAATTATGTTCTAAATAGAAAAATAATGTGGGCTATAATAAAAAAAATGAATATGTTGTAAAGTAATTAGAAGTAAAAAAATATTTGAGTAAGATGTTTAAATCTTATAGTTTGGTTATTGATAAAATATTTTAATACGAATTAATATTGACATATACTTTTAAAAATATGTTGATAATAAAAAACTATTTTAATTTTTGTCATAAAATCTCTGGATATACATGTTATGTAAAATATTTTAATGTTAATTGCCTATACATTATATATCATTTAAAAAAAATTATGGGTATAGCATGAAATTTTTTATTTTTTTTTGTTAAAATGTGTATTTGGTCCTATATATACTCTATTTAGTATTCAAAAATACACTTTAAAAAATGAAAAAATAACACATTATATTTTACACTCTAAAGAAATTTACACGTAATAAAATTTGATCCCTCTTGACTTAGGTTAGATCCTTATTTAAAATGGAACATGAAAAAATAACACATTATATTTTACACTCTAAAAAAGTTTGCACGTAATAAAATTTGATCCCTCTTGACTCATGTTAGATCCTTATTTAAAATGGATCTATGCTTGGTATTATTTTAAAGTAATATCACAACTCAAAATATGACATCCAATTTGTGTACAAGATTTGCATTGTGATGACAAAAAAGAAAATGCCTAGAAACTTTTTAATACTTTAGTTAGTGCATAAAATTGTTGTGTATTCTGAAAAGTGATATAGGTATGTTTTATTGTTTAAAATATTATTTCTATATATAACTAAAATTTATTCTATTTTTATTGAATTTTATTAAAAATCATCCAATATAATTTGACAATAAAAACAAAAAGAGATTTGATAAAATTGACCCAATACAATGTAAAAATAAAAGACAAAAAGGTATATAAGATTTCACACGATGGTTACACGTTCCAAGTACGTGAAAGGACGCACTTAAAATTGATGAACACGCCCCCAGTATCACTTAATATTTTCTATAATCATCCACAAATTTTCTGCGTGGTTGATAGTATTGTTGTACACCTTGTTGCATATTCAAATTCATATCGCGTTTACTTTAAAAGATTTATAAAATACAATGCTTGGACCTCATATTGGAATTCACGTGTAATATTGACAGTGGCGAGGATGCGGAGTTGGTGAAAAAGATCATGGTCCCGAGGGCATTCAAAAATGTTCAATACCTCATAAGGTGTTCTTTGTAAAACACAACACTCAAATTCTCCAAAGTTGTGAATTCCTATTGACCCACGCATCACTTTCTCACAAAGAATGAAAAAGACGACATACTTACTATTAGATAAAAGTAGTTACATAGGTGGGTTCAATACCATATATTCAATACAAATACTCTAGGTGGGAGGAACATCTTCATAAAAAAATTTATATTAAGAATTTTTCTATACTCAGTGAGTGTAACAATGAAATATACATTTTATATTCTAATTTAGTGATCAACGAAAAGTATACAAAATACTATAATATTACCGACCATGATCCAATAAAAAAAACACAAAAACCAGGAGCAATGGTCGTGTTTGTCCTCACTTATTTCAGCTGATCATCATTAGATACATATCACACATGACCACTCCACCAAGTATACAACCCAAGGCAAAAACAACATACATGAAACGCATAATCATAGAAACTGCCTTGTTCAATGCTACCCTCCTTACAAAAAGAAAACATGCTAACAAGCAAAATGATGTGCCTTGAAAATATTGTCCATCATCAAATACATCGCATATTCTCATGACCAAGCTCTCAGGGAGCCAACCAAAGGCAGAAAAATGACATGCGTATCAAAAAACATGACATACTCCTTATATATCAATGTGTCCCTCCCAGATAAGTGTTCCAAATGAAAAACTCTAGAATTGTATGTGATCCACAGACGGACAACACCCATATTTTGATAATCTGTCTCCCTGCACATTTTGTTCCCATAAAAATGTGTGAGAGTGAGACCCTTCGGAAAGTGAGTAGTGATGATCCTGTTCTAACCAGCCAGTGATACAAGTCAAAGGTCTGTAGGGTTGCTTGCTCATTAGCTCAGTCAATGATGACCTTGGAATCGCCAAAAATATCAATCTCTTCAATCCCCATCCAAGTGGCACAATAGAGGATGCCCCATAGAGCCAACAGCTCGGCCCTAGTATTTATGCCCTGGCCATTGCACCATTTGAAACAATAGTATTCATTAGGGCTCATATAGATCATCATCTCACTTCCACATATCCCCACTAATTTTGCCCCATCAAAGAAACCCACCAAGAAATTATCCCACACATCCCTCATTGTAGTGTGCCTGGTGTTTTGTGCAATGGTCACATAACCTTTCTCTAGGAAAAATGAGGAGATCTTCATACAAGTCTCCCTCACAATAGGATGCCTTTGCTCAAATATCAAGGTGTTTCTAGCCCTCCATAATCCTCAAAATATTTAGAGAGGGAGAGCTCTCCATTCCTTCTACTCCCTAAACCATACATGCAAGAAGCATTCCATAGAGGTGCCCTCCCGTCCAGAGAAAATTCCCAAGGAACTAAGTACCTCCTCCCATACTATAAAATAAAATGGACATCGAAGAAATAAATGACACACATCCTCCACAGATACCCTGCATAAAGCGCACCTCCCAGGCCCCACAAATCCCCTCTTCAGTAGATTTTTCCATAGAGAAACTTTTGGTGATAATTACATATGCACTGATTTTGTTGACATGTTTCAAACCAACACTGGTTGGTTCGAAACGCATCGACAAAATCAGTACATATGTGATTATCAACGAAAGTTTCTCTATGCAAATTATGGATCACAAAAGCCAAATTTCAAATATTTTCCCATGCTAGGATCCTATCATGGACCACCAACAACCCAAAACATGCCAATTTCAGCGGGATATCCCACTTCCACATAGCTTGAAACCATCCAAAATGTGGGATGTCAGCCTATCCATGAGTCAAATAAGTATATATGTCTTTGACAACAGGGTTTGCTTTGACCATGGGGCAATTCCATGTCAATTGGTCATCTTCCATGGTACAACAAATGCCTGCAGATTGAAGATTGTTGATATACCCATCCCACTAAATACGAGGTCCCCAAATAAACCAATGTGTGCAGCCCCTTTCCATTGAGTGCACAAGTTTACAGGGGCCTCGTCCACCATGGTATCCTTGGTGTACCTAATATCCCTGTTGTGAAGAAGTTATGATCAAGGTGAAGGACAGTTGATTATACCTAGGCATTCCCATGATGGCATCTAGTCCAACCTCCACTAACTCACCCCTGCCCACAACCCACCTTAAATTACTCATCAGCCATAGGGATACTTTTTTAAGGCTTCTCCACCACAACGAGGCCTTCTTATTAAGAGGCGCACCAAATCTAATCCAGGGGATCAAGGAATTTTGTTTCAAATATTTATTCTTAATTATGCAATGTCATATTCATTCTACAGAGATGACTCTCCAAAGGTTTTTTATCAACAAAACCCGATTGAAAATTTCCAAATCTAATATACCCCACCACCCCTAAAAACCTGTCTAGATAAATCCCCAAAACTTACCATATGAAACTTCCTCATGTCCCCAACATCATCCCAAAGGTAATCTCCCAAAATCGCCTTCATCCTTTGAATAACCTTAGCTCGGATACATATGATGTGCATCAATATGTCGCCAAGCCTTGAAGAATAGTGTTTACCAGCACTAATCTACTGCCTAGAGTAAGCCACGTGTTAGACCATGATACCAGCCTTTTTCGAATCCCATTACCAGCCAAGTACAGACACTAGTTGAGTACCTATTAGGCTTGATAAAAAAGCCCAAGTATCTAAATCCACCCCACAATGCATGAATGGACACCCTGAAAAGAGCAGCAATATCCTCAACCGCCGCTAATCCCTTCTCAACAACACATAGAGCAGATTTTTCCAGATGCATGACCAAGCCAAAGGTCTCCCCAAATTCACCCATAATCTGGAAGAAGGTCTGCCATTCCAAAATAGACCCATGTCCCATCAGGATTATATCATCCACGAACATCAAGTGTGTCAAGGTCACTTGCCTTGACATCTTATATGCAACAATAGTTCCCCTAGATCTGGAATCTCCAATCCTTCTACTGAGACCATCAATCACAATCAAGAAAAACAAGAGAGACAAAGCACAACCATACCTCAACTCCCAAAATGCCCTAAAAAAGAGGTTAAATAACCATTAATGATCACATCCATATAAGCCGATGTGATACATATCATTATCCATCTAATTAAACTCAAGCTCAAACCCATTTTATATAATATCTATCTGAAAATCTCCCAATCCACAATCATAAACTTTGACCAAGTCAATATTAAGTAAGCAGACACCCTCCTTTCTTAAATAGGCATGGTTCCCTATTTTCTCATTGTACCCTACTTTCTTAAATAGGCATGGTTCCCTATTTTCTTATTGTGCGACTTCACATTTCAACTTCCCATTAATAGGATGTTGACTGCTACATTTGGGATGAAGCTACATCATATTTTACTTATAGTTGGTGGGGTTCACCAACCCTTATGATATCGCTCGTACATTTCACCTACCAGGACTCTTTTTATATATAAATGAATTCACATCTCAACTACAAATTTAGAGTGAGAAACTCGGCGAGCCTTATTTCAGCTGCTATCCGCCCATTAATGCGGTGGCAGATACACTGCCCACCGTTAGATTTAAACAATTTTAAATCTAACGGTGGGCAATGTATCTACCACCGCATTAATGGGCGGATAACAGCCAAAATATTGGTTGCCGAGAAACTCAGGGATGTCATGTTCAGGAGCAGCCTCAATGAACGACATAGGTTGAAATCGAAAAATAAATCTACCATCACAAACCCATCGAATCCACATCAAAAATTTGATGGAGTAGAGTCAATTTAAGCTAGGTACAAAGTTTAAGAAAATCGGTGAATCGACATGGTTTTCGCATACCATTATGAAAAAAAACTACATAGTTCAGTAAATTGAGAGGGACTGTGCGGAGACAATATACATGACACATTGATAAAATAGTTTAAACTTCTTAATGGGCCACCTTTCGGTAAAATGAGTTATAAAATAATATGAACTCTTTAGTTTTTAAAATTTCAAAATTATTATAAACGTATTCTATGGTAGAGGTCATAAGGGAGTTCATCTCAGTGAAGCGTTTGAGATCTTTTCAATGGGGGAGACAATATACATGCCAGATTTATAAAATAGGTTAAACTTTTTAATGGATCACTTTGATGTAAAATGAGTTATAAAATAATATTAACTATTTAGTTTTTAAACTTTCAAAATTATCATAAACTTATTTTATAATTTCAAAATTATTATAAAATTACTTTTATGGTAGAGGTCATAAGTGGGTTACAAGTAATTGAAGTTTTTGAGATCTTTTTAATGCGTCTCAATTATGTTTGCCATCATGAGAAAGTTACAGTTTGTTGGAGTTTTTATATTCATACTCATTATTTTGGGTAAGTCTATAACAACATCACTTTGTTTTTTTAAATTGTACTTTTTTAAATTTTTTTTAATTAGTTAAGAATTTGACAAATAAGAGACTTATTTGATAATTCACAAGGTTATGGTTGTTATGTAGGACATTGAAGATATTGATCTTGTTAGCACCTTGTAATTTAAACCTTTAGGCTGAGAAAAGATTACATGGGTAACCACAAACCTCTTGTAGGCTAAGGTCCAGCCCCCTAGCCTTGGAGAGGACTCTCTCACTGTCTCGTGCTACCAATCACCTAGGTGACTGATAGGACTTGGGTTTTAGGATGGCTATGATGATCAAGATATGATTTTTGGTTTGATTTTTGAAGGTGGGAGCATAGGGTAAGAACTAATTTGGATCAGAGTTACATATCCAAATGAATAAGGGACATAATGCAATTTGCAATAGGAGCAAGATAGGTAGACTTACTGGCGATTAATCAAAGTTCATTGTAGTGGAACAATGAATTGGGTAGGAGAAAAAATGACAAACTGAGCATCCAACTATAGATGAATTCAGATTTTCCATAGAAGAAAAATAACACATATGATCAGTTGAAACTAAACAAAGAAAATACATGAATTTTGAAATAAATATCTTTCAAGCTAAGCATGAAGAACTTATAATGTGTGAAATTATATTTTAAAAAACATATGAAAAGATAAAATACATATGATTCACAAAGGGAAAAACAAACCAATAAGCATGACACAAGTATCCTAGTCCAAACAGCATTCACCTTCTTCCATCCATTTGGAAAAATAATGCAATACAAAATAACCTTAGTCTCTTATAGTTTAGACCCAATCGAAACATTTTTCATGTCTTTTTCTTGTTAAATACAATCGAGAAGAATTCCTTGCATGGAAACTACAAATAAGATCAAGACAATATTAACTTGGATACATCATTATTTAAAGCTTAGAGAAAAACTTAGCAACATCAAGTCCAAAAAATCATCTTATCCACATATCCACACGTATCTCATCACTAACATACTTCTAGAAAGTCCCAAAAGATCAAAATGCACAAATAGGCATGAATGATATAGTTGCGCAGCAGGGTGCAATAGACCTCCAGCTCAACATGGTTATAGGTTGTACTGGATAAAACCGATCAGATGGGTACATTGGAGATGTTTATGTGTTAGAGTAGGACCCACTGGATGCTTCCTTTCATGTGTGCAGGCCTCTGAAATGACTAATCAACACTTGCACAACATTTGCGCAGCAGAATTCAAATTATGAATTTATTTAACATTTCCCGCTATAAAAACATTTTAGTCCTCAACCATCCATCACATTCACTTTATAACACCCAACATGCATCAAAACTTCCAAAAAAATTACAATTTCATAAAAAAATAGACCTTTAGTAATTGCAAAATGGGCCCTCAACTACATATATTTTTAACTTTTAGTAGCATGTAATTTCAAAAATGAGTAAACCCACCTTAGTCAAAATCCCAAAGCTACCTCCTCCTCTTCTTATTAGATGATGGTTTGGTTTCTTTGCTAGAATAGTGCCCAAAACCACACTTCTCATATGATTCGTAGGGAGAATATTTGTAGTCTACTATCTTGCTAGTCCTCTTGATCTCTTCCTGAAAGGCATACTATGTCAGCTAAACCAAATCATAACAAAACAACATACCTTAGTATAATTTGGGGAGGATATCTCATCTGCAAGACCAACAAGATTAGTACAATGCACATATAAACATAATCATATCAACATTTAATCATTATCTCAACCATTGTCCAGTTATCAATGCATGACCATACCCACTACACATCATGACCTCATGCATAGCAACTACAACCATAACACCAACTATACATAATGCATGCATAATAAGATATGCGTGACACACAGCATACACATTACATACAAACATTGACATGCATATCTAGTGCATAACCGATATACACCCATGACAGCCACATCCAATCAATGACACCATCAACTTTCACATGGCGACAAAACTGTAACCATGACCAATACCACAAACACACAGTCCACAAACATAAGAACACATATGCAACCAACATGAATGCATGGCCAACACACCGTACATCCAATCTAAGGGGTGAACCATGCTCTGATACCAATCTGTAACACCGTCCTCCCACATTTATCTAAACATATCGGTCTGTCGGGTAAACATGTGATGAGAGACTACTATGATCTGATTCAACCTCCTATATTACCTTAAGGAAGTGGAACTGACACAACACAACCAAAATGATAATCCACATAACCAATAGAACCTCCAGGAGCTACCCCACCTTTCTAGGTGACCAACCTTGAGGGAACTCAACAATTCAGGGACCTAGAGCCACAGTCGCTCCCTTGCCAAGCCCTCCAAGCGACTGTAGGTCCCAGTCACTACCATGAGCCTGCATGAGTACGACTGCAACCCTTTTCTACAAGTGTTATGCCAGTGACAACAGGATTTAAGGCTAAATTTCAGGGCTAAAACCCAGTCACTACCCAGAACTTCATGGAAATTATAGAAATGGGATGAAACATAGAGACAATTATACCAATGCATATTATTGAATAGAAACTTGGCTAGACCCCTACTAGCCATGACAGGCATTTTGTCAAACATGTCATAAATATGCATTCTATAAGCTTAAACAACATATCTGAGCATAGGGGTCTCATACTTATCTGAGAATCGCTAAGGAGCATTGATGCCTTATATCATTAGTTGCATTATCATCTATTAGGTCATACATTCATTTCTCATTCATTTACAAATCAAACATGATGAGAACCATGCATTTTCACTATCATAAAATGCATTCATAACTATCATATAAACAACATAATTAATAAGGATACAACTAATTTTTATAATATTATTATTATAAAAATAATTTCATATGCACATTTAAATCTAGATTACTCAAATTCAAATCAATTAAAATTTATGATTTATTTATGTTTTTATTATTTAAAAAATATATATTGCAAACCTAAGTCAAAGTAAAAATTCCTATATATACTTAACAATTGTGCAAAATAAGAACAGATAGTGCAATCACATTTTACAAGTTGAAAGACATTTATAACCGAAAATACCATTGCATCCGTTACAACTATATTTATTATAAATTACAACTATTACAAATACTTTAATTATTACTGCACTTATTTATTTTCCTAAACAAGTGGATATATATATATATATATATATATATATATATATATATATATATATATATATATATATATATATATATATATATATATATATATATATATATATATATATATAGTGTGTGTGTGTGTGTGTGTGTGTTTATCAACTCTTTAGTGAATTTTATAAAATATATATTTTCAGTAGCGTCAAATTCACATCTTTGAGTTATATTTATTCATATAAAAAATGATAATATTTATTAAAATTAAATTGATAATTTGATTTTATGTTTAATCAATTTATTATTTAAATTATAACTTTGAAAATTAAATCAAATTAAAAACTAATTTTTAAATTACTAAATTATAAATATAAAAATATTAACAGAATCATTTTTCAAAATTTATACATTAAAATATTTAAAACATAATAAAAACTTAATCCACACATCATTAATTACCCATTCAAATGTAATTACTAATCAGCTTTCCCAGACTGAAAAAATATTAAAAAACTCAAAAATTGCTGTGTAAAACAGAACACTCAAGACTAGTCTACAACTGATGTTACACTACCTTGGAATCTCCACTAAGCCTAGGGAACTCGAATTTTGTGCATGCGCTAGCTATTTTAGGCTAATTGATCAGTTAACTAGATGATTGTTTAGTTTGACTGAAGTCCCACTGCACAACTTGACCCTCCACTAGTTCTTCCAACAACTTGAATTAGTTTAACTGAAATCAACCTTAGATAACTGACCTTGATTACTACAAATTAGTAATCACACATTCTTAACTAAAATCTAACTCCTCCAACTCGAATTTACTTAGTAAACTCGGTGACACAAACCATGTCACTCAACTTAACATCATCCAAGTTGTATGCTTATGTGGAAATTTGAATTTTCTCAATTTAATCAAGGCAAAAATAAAATTGATAATTTCTTGTTGCATTTTTCTACACTCCCTTTTAAAAAGAAATGGATTATCAACCACCCCTATCATGCACCTGTAGAACTCAAACTTCCCTCTTGACAAGGCCTTTGTCAAAATATCAACATCTTGTTCCTTTGTCAGAATGTATTGCAACAACATTATCTGTCTCTGCACACAGTCTCATAAATGGTGATACCAAATGTTTATATGCTTGGATCAATCATGAAAAAAAAGATGCTCAAAGAGCTTAATGCAACTCTATTTAACATTGTAGAACACAATTGGATCTATCATCTGACCAAACAATCCAACAAGTATCTTTCTCATCCAAATCGTCTCATGTTGCTTGACTTGCATCCATGTATTCTGCTTATGCCGAACTAAGTGGAAAATGGAAGCCTAAGAGAGCAAGGATGGAAAGGGAATGACAAAGGTAAAGGTAAATGGTAGCCTAAGAGAACAAGGCCTTAGAATGAAGAAGAGAAAGAAAATGTGGCATCGCAAAAGAGGTTCAATGCATATAGATAGGGACATGGATCACAACAACAACATAGAGGTGATGGTACTTGACGGTTGGAGTGTTCGACATGCGGTAAGGAACACCTTAATAGATATTTCCAATAGAATCAGGGTGGTAGGCCTAGATATATAGCGAACAAGAGGCACATAATTTTGGGGATGTTGGGAAGAGCATTCCTTGTATTTATGTCGCAATAGACGACATGCCGGGAGATCACCATGCATCTATCATTGAGATGGATGATAAGCTTTGTGATCAAGTTATTTCTATTTTGATTAGCCCTAGATCTAATTATAGCTATGTTAGTCCTGACTTAGTGGATAAGTGTGGTTTGAATAAGGAAATTCATGCAAAATATTGGTTAGTGCAGTTGGATACAGATAAAAATAAAAGAGGTCGCCATTGGGTAAGAGCTTTTGCATTTGAGTTAAATGGTATGCCTACAATAATGCACTTGAACATATTTCCATTGGGGTCATACGATATACTATTAGGTATGGATTGGCTATACCTTCACAAGACCAAGGTGGATTATTATGACAAAGCCATTGGGTGCTTGGATGACAATGGGGAACCAAGAGTCTTACAGGGAAAGAAGAAATCCATATAAGTTAGGGTGGTGACAACTATGCAATCCAAACACAGTCATGGGAAAGGGTGTGTGTTGTTCGCGGTACATATTTCTAGTGACAAAGGTAAGGAAGTTGAGGATGCAAATGTTTTGAGCAGGTACCAAGTTATACATCAATTTTAGGATGTATTTCCTCAAATATTTCATTTTCCACCTTCAAGGAAGGTAGATTTTTCTATTTATTTGGTACCAGCGGAAGCTCCAACATCCAAATCACCTTACAAGATGAGTACACCTGAGTTGGTGGAATTAAATTTTCATCCAAAAGAGACGCTTGAAAAAGGATACATTAGGCCAAGTGTATCACCATGGGGCACACTGGTATTGTTTGTGAAGAAGGATGGTACTCTCATATTGTGCATTGACTACTGGCAGTTGAACAAAGTGACCACCAAGAAAAGGTTTATGTTGTCAAGGATTGATGACTTTTTTTATCAACTTGAGATCAGGACACCATCAGGTACACATCAAAGAAGAGGACATCTACAAGACCGCATTCAGGACCAGGTATGGGCATTACAATTTTGTTGTAGTTCCATTCGGTTTGACTAATGCTCTAGCTACATTTATGTGTTTGATGAAGATTGTGTTGTGTCCTTATTTGGACAAGTTTTTTATTGTGTTCATTAATGACATATTGGTATATTATAAAGATTAGGAAGAGCATGTTGAGCATTTGGCAAAAGTGTTGAGATTGTTGAGAGAGCATCATTTGTATTCTGAGCTCAATAAATCTAGTTTCTTCCAGATTGAGGTGCATTACTTGGGACATGTTGTCTCCAAGGAGGGAATTGCAATAGATCCAGAAAATATAAGGGCCATCATGGAGTGGGTAGCTCTTAGAAATGTAGATGAGGTTAGATCCTTCATAGAATTGGTAGGTTATTACATGAGTTTCATTAGGAACTTCTCACATATTTCTTATCCTATTATATCATTGTAGAGTAAAGGTAGGAATTGTGAATTTATCAAGGAGTGTGAGGCTAGTTTTGAGTAGCTTAAGCAGTTGTTGACGCATGCTCCAGTGTCAAATATTGCAGATCTTGACAAGGAGTTTGTAGTATGTACAAATGCTTGCAAGAGAGGACTCAATGGAGTCCTTATGCAGGATGGACAGGTGGTATGCTATGAATCAAGAAAACTAAACGAGCACAAGAAGAACTACCCAACACATGATCTTGAGCTAGTAGATATCATACATGCATTGAAGATGTGGAGGCATTATCTTCTTGGTAGGAGGTTTGTACTAATGAGTGATCATAGTGGGTTGAGGTACTTGTTTGACCAACTGAATTTGCACACCAGGAAAGCTAGATGGTTTTCCATGATCAATGATTTTGACTTCGAGATCAGGTACATCAAAGGTAAAGAGAACAGGGTTATAGATTCTTCTAGAAGGCGGGTACAAGTGAATCACATAGAAACTATGAGCTCCTATGGCACATATTTACAGGATAGGATCTTGCAGGCACACTAGTACATATGGTCAATTTTCTGATACTATAGTTCCAACAGTTTTGAAGAATTATCGGAAAGTTCCCCAATTTTTCTTAATTTTTTAAATCCTGCCAACAAGTGTCACTCTAGTGACATTTAGGGAGTATCATCGAAATAGTGATGTTTAGGGAGTATCATTGGAATAGGAATTTTTAGGGAGCATCATTGGAATAACGATGTTTATGAAGGCATCATTGGAATAGTGATGTTTAGGGAGCATCATCGGAATAGAAGCGTTTAGGGAGCATCATCAGAATAACGACATTTATGAAGAGATTGTCGGAATAACGACCTGTCTGTCGTTTGCTCACTCGTGCCTTCAACGTTTGGACTGGTCGGGTCGTCTAATGGCGCCCAAGAAAACTCATTCGGGTTGGGTTGGGTCGGGTCGTGCAGTGTGAGGGCGCCCAAGGAAATGTGTCGTTTGGGCAAGTCAGGTCGGGTCGGGTCATGTGAGGGCGCCCAAGGAACTCGTCTGAGTTGGGTCATGTCGGGTCATGTGAGGGAACCCAAGGAAACACATTCAGGTGGGTCGAGTTGGGTTTTTTCGGTTCGTGCCATGTGAGGTTGCCAAAGGAAACAAGTTAGGGCAGGTCCTGTTGGGTTGGGTAATGTGAGGGCGCCCAACAAAACATGTTCGGGCACCCAACAAAACGTGTTCGGGTGGATTGGTTCGGGTCAGGTTGTGTGAGGGCACCCAGGGAAACGCATTCGAGCGGGTCAAGTCGGGTCTGGTCGAGTTGTGTGAGGGTGGCCGTATAAAAAATGCTAAGTTGTGACTACCTATGTTCCTTGTGCATGTTTGTGTGATCTGTTTTCCATTTTCTCCCATGTGCGCCCTTCGTTCGGGCAGGTCGGGTCGTGCCGTGTGAGGGCGCCACAAGAAATGCATTCGAGTAGGATCGTGTGAGGGAGGTCGTATAAAAAAGGCTAAGTTGTGACTGCCAGTGTGCCTTGTGCACATTTGTGCGACCCGTTTGTTGTTTTCTCCCTCGTGCCTTCGACGTTTGGGCAGGTCGAGTCGGGTTGGGTTGTGTGATGGCGCCCAAGTAAATGCGTTTGGGTTGGATCGGTTTGGATCATTCCGTACTGTGAGGGAGTGCAAGGAAATGCATTCAGGTGGGTCATGTTGGGTTGAGTCATGTGAGGGCACCCAAGGAATGTGTCTGGGTCAGGGCGTGTCGAGTCGTTTGAGGGTGCCCAAGGAAACACGTTCGGGCAGGTCGGGTCAAGTCGGGTCGGGTCATGTCGTGTGAGGCCACCTAAGGAAATGCATTCAGGCGGGTCAGGTAGGATCGTGTTGTGTGTGAGTACCCAAGGAAACGCGTTTGGGTAGGTCGGGTCAGGTCGGGTCGTGTCCTGTAAGGTCACCAATGAAAATGCATTCGGGAGGGTCAGGTTTGGTCGGATCATGTGAGGGCACCCAAGGAAACACGTTCGTGCAGGTCAAGTCAGGTTATGTGAGGGCACCTAAGAAAACGTGTTTGGGAGGGTTATGTCAAGTCGTGTCGTGTGAGGGAGCCCAAGTAAATGCGTTCGGGCGGGTCGATGCGGGGTGGTTCGGGTCATGTGAAGGAATCCAGGGAAATGTGTTTGGGCAGGTCGGATCGGGTCAGGTCATGTGAGGGTGCCTAGGGAAATGTGTTCGGGCGAGTCAGGTCAGGTTGTGTCGGGTCGTGTGAGGGTGGTCGTATAAAAAATGCTAAGTTGTGACCCCCTCTGTTCCTTGTGCACGTTTGTGTGATCAATTTTATGTTTTCTCCTCTGTGCCTTCGTTCAAGCAGGTCGGGTTGTATTGTGTGAGTGCGCCACAAGAAACACATTTGGGTAGGATCGTGTGAGGGAGGCCGTATAAAAAATGCTAAGTTGTGACCGCCCGTGTGCCTTGTACATATTCGTGCGATCTGTTTGTCGTTTTCTCCCTTATGCCTTCAACATTCGAGCGTGTCAGGTCGGGTCAAGTCATGTGATGGAGCCCAAGGAAACGTGTTCGGGTTGGGTCATACCATATTGTGAGGGCGCCTAAAGAAATTCTTTAGCGGTGCATTGGGTCAGGTCGGGTCATGTGAGGGCACCGAAGAAACGCATTCAGGTCAGGTCATGTTGGGTCGTGTGAGGGTGCCCAAGAAAATGCATTCAGTCAGGTTGGGTCGTGTTGTGTGAGGCTGCCTAAGGAAATGCGTTCGTGTGGGTCAGGTCTGGTCATGTCATGTGATGGCATCAAAGGAAACGCGTTTGGGCAGGTTAGGATGGGTCAGGTCGTGTTGTGTGAGGGCGCCCAGGAAAACGCATTTGGGCAAGTCAGGTTTGGTCGGGTCATGTCGTATGAGGGCGCCACAGGAAACACATTCAGGTCAAATCATGTGAGGGAGGTTGTATCAAAAATGCTAATTTGTGACCGCTCATGTGCCTTTTTCATGTTTGTGCGACCCATTCATTGTTTTCTCCCTCGTGCCTTTGACGTTCGAGTGGGTTGGGTCGAGTCATGTGATGGCGCCCAAGGAAACACGTTTGGGTTGGATCAGGTCGGGTCGTGTCGTGTGAGGGTGCCCAAGGAAATGCGTTTGGGTGGGTCGGGTCGTGTGAGGCCACCTAAGGAATGCGTCTAGGTCGAGTCGTGTCGGGTTGTGTGAGGGCGCCCAAGGAAACACATTCAAGTGGGTCGAGTCGGGTTGTGTCGTGTATGGGCACCCAAGGAACAACATTCAGGTGGGTCTATTCGGGTCGTATCCAAGGGTCTACTTTGCTTGGGGTTATCCTTAGTTGCTCCATAGGATCTACATTGGGTCATAATCCTTTCTTGATGGGGATCTTGATGCCCTGGTTTATTTTTCTATTTTTGGATTTGGCTCTAGTACAAGGTTGTGGGTTAGCCAATGGTGAATTTATAGTACATAAGTGTGTGATTTCAAATTTATCAAGCATGCAGAGGCCTGTAAAATTAAGATATGGTAGACATTTTGTTTGGTGGATAGAATTAGAGTTTGGTTGGATTTTTCTTGATTAAAAACAATGGTAAACAACTTGCATCAATGTGCCTTTCCTTTATGAAACAACCAACTTCAATGCCTTCCAAAAACAAAAGCAAACAAGTCTCCATTCTTATCAAGTCATGTTGGGGCACTAGGTAGCTGAATATAATATATAAAAGAAAACACCTCCAACATTTCAGAACCAAGTATGAACAAAATGAACCATTACTTAGACTGCATTGTAAGCTAAGAAACCAACTTTATCAATGCAAGGATCTACAATCCCAGTTTTGTGCAGTCTTCTCCATCTAACATTATAAGCATACTGGCCATTTAAAAATGGAGTATGTTGACATAAATTGAATATTCCTTGATGAGATTTCATGATATGGCAATTTAATACAACAAAAATGTGAATACGACAGACTCAAGGTCAACTCCGTAATTACATATTTTAATTTCTTTCTTTATCTATTGATGGCAAGTTTTTGTGGTGCACCAATTTTTTTTTTCTTTTAAATAATTTTTTCCTAATTGGTATCTTCAGAACTACTATAGAGCTACTCTATGGGTTGGTGGGTAGCAGGCTCCAAGATTATTATTATATCTGCTTTGTAAATGATACGTACTCTTTTGTGGGCTAGCTTCTTATGGGCACCTCATAGCCCTCTCACTTTTTCAGAACTAAAATTTTCAAGGGTGATCTATATTTGAGCCTCCCTATTGTTCTAAGGCTCCATTTCATAGTCATACTTATTTTTCCCTCTATCCACAAAAATTCCTTTTGAGAGTTTTCCACAATTTGTATTAATTTTTAATCAATATATTTTTCCCTTCCACTTTGTGTTCAATTCCCTCCACCTTTCAAAATGAACCACTTGATACAAATACAACTTTGGAATCCTATATCCAATGGGGTTTGTCTATTAGGAAAGGTATTTTAGAAAATTCTTCGAAACCATTAAGGTTTTTGATGACTTTAGATTTTTCCGTGGAGCTTGAATCCTTAACCGCAATTCCCAACCCCTAACCCATTTAACCCCTGAACCATAAACTTCTAAACCCTTAACCCCTAACCCCTAAACCCTTACACCCTAACCCATTTAACCCCATAAACCCCTAAATATCTAACCCCTTTAACCCCCTAAATCCTAAACCTCTAAACCCTTAATCTCTAACCCATAAACCCTAATTCTTGACCCCTAACTCATTTAACCCCCTAAACCCCTAAAACTCTAACCCATTTAACCCCTAAACCCTAACCCCTATAAGTTTCCTCCATCATCAATGTCTGCAAAGTGCACGATCCTAATCCAACATGTTCATCAATTTATTCCTCTATCATTGACACATCTGCAACATCCTCTTCTTCACATGTCTTAGCTTCTTCTTCTTCATCGCAATCTGCAGCTCCATCCTACTCCATTGCCCAACCAAGTTGAAGAAGATATACTTAAAACTTCTCCTCCAATACTTCAAGTTCAACACGAATCTGTGGGTGTTCTTCTTTGATATGCCTAAACCTGTAAAAGGTTTGAAAAATCCTCCCTTGACATTCTACCCAACTTTCCATGTCTTGTTATGCATCTTCGACCTTGACCAATGTCTTGCCCCTGCCAATGTTTCACTGAGACCAACCAATATAATGTCCAAGCTTCAATGCCAACTATAGCCCTATCATTGTATTCCTGCTTCAATCTTAAATATTCAACAAAGATCAACTTGCCTTCAATCGAGCTTTGATACTGTATGTCACGAAGCGGTAGTGGTGCCAGTGCTTCACCCATGCGAGGGTGCCCAAGGAAATACGTTCGTGTGGGTTGATTCAGGTCGTGTCGTGTGAGGGTGGCCTTATTAAAAATTCTAATTGGTGACCGCTCGTGTGCCTTGTGCACGTTCATGCGACCCATTTGTCATTTTCTCCCACGAGCTTCTGTCTAGGTCTTGTGTTCGGGCGGGTCGAGCCGTGCGGTTTGGGTGGATCATGTCATACCGTTAAGGTGGGTCGGGTCGCGTGTTCAGGTGGGTCAGGTCATGTCGTTCGGTTCATGCGTTCAGGCGGGTCGGGTCATGCATTCGAGTGGTTCGGGTCGTGCGTTCGGGTGGGTCGGGTCGTGCACTCGGGTGAGTCGGGTCAGGTCATGTCGTGTCAGGGGACCATGTTAAAAAGGCTTAAGTTGTGACCGCTCGTGTGCGTTGTTAACTTTCGTGCAGACCATTTGTCAATTTCTCCCTCGTGCCTTCATTCAAGTCATGCGTTCAGGTGGGTCAGGTCAGGTCCTATGAGGGTAACCATGTTTAAAATGTTAATTTATGACCGCTCGTGTTCCTTGTGCACGTTCGTGCGGCCTGTTTTCTGTTTTCTCCATCATGCCTTCGTTCGGGCAGGTCGGGTCGTGTCGTGTGAGGGTGCCTAAGGAATTAATGCATTCAGGTCAGGCCATGTGAGGGTGTCCATATCAAAAATGCTTATTTGTGACCACTCGTGTGCCTTGTGGCACATGTTCGTGTGACCTATTTGCATTTTTCTCCCTTGTGCCTTCGTTCGGGCAGTTCGGGTAGGGTCCTGTGAGGGCACCCAAGGAAATGCATTCAAGTCGTGTGAGGGTGCCCATGGAAACATGTTTAGGGTGGGTTAGTTCGGGTCGTGTGAGGGCACCCAAGGAAGTGTGTTCGGGTTAGGTCGTGTCGTGTGAGGGCACCCAAGAAAATGTGTTCGGGTTGCGTCATGTGAGGGAGGCCATATAAAAAATTCTATGTTGTGACCACCTCTGTGTCTTGTGCATGTTCATGTGACCCATTTGTCATTTTTTGATCCCTGGTGCCTTCGTTCGGGCGGGTCGGGTCGAATCGTGTGAGGGTGCCCAATGAAACGTGTTCAGGTCGGGTCGAGTTAGGTTGTGCCATGTGAGGGCATCGGCCAAGGAAACACATTCGGGTCGTTTCAGGTTGTGTGAGGGCACCATATTAAAAATTCTAAGTTGTGACTGCCTGTGTGCCTTGTACACGTTCGTGTGACCCGTTTGTCGTTAGCTCCCTTGTGCCTTCATTCGGGCAGGTCGAGTCGTGCCATGTCAGGGCACCCAAGGAAACACATTCAAGTCGGTTTGGGTCGAGTCGTGTGAGGGTGGGCGTATAAAAAATGCTAAGTTGTGACCAACCGTGTGCCTTGTGCACATTCATGCGGCCCATTTTCCATTTTCTCCTTTGTGCCTTCGTCTGGGTGGGTCGAGTCGTGCCATGTGAGGGCGCCTAAGGAAATACGTTCGAGTCCGGTCAGGTCGAGTCATGTGAGGGAGCTCATATCAAAAATGTTAATTTGTGACCACCCGTGTCCCTTAATGTGCATGTTCATGCGACTCGTTTGCCGTTTGCTCCCTTGTGCCTTAGTTTGGGCAGGTCGAGTCGTGTTGTGTGAGGACGCCCAAGGAAACGCATTCAGGTTGGGTTCGGGTCAGGTCAGGTCAGGTTGTGTGTGTGGAAAGTTGTAAGTTTACATATTAAATAAGTTATATACACCTTAATATCTTATTTATTTATATTCAAATTTTAATTTAATACTATATATAATTATTTTTTAAATATTATTATTTACGTTTAATTTTTTATTTTAATTCAAATTCTCGCCTTAAAATAATTTCCCCCTTCACCCTAGCCTCCCTATTCCCACCTGCAAAAAATACACCCTTCAGGAGCCAGAGCAAGTGGAACCGTGTGCTTGCTCCGACTCTTACTGCACTACTCAACTCAACCCAGAAATTGTTCGTTGCACGAATCACTATTCCGAACATGTTTTCACTATTTTGCATGCAGACTCGGGTTGAACTTGATTCGACCCTTCCAAACTGCCCAACGCCCTATGGAACGCGACTCACCTTGAACGGTGAACGTGTTTTCCATGACTCGACCCTTCTGTTTCTTCGGTCGCATTGGAGCAGGGTGTGGACCAAATACATTCTTTTATAGGCTCTGAGGTGCTATATAATCAAGTGGCCCGAGGAAGGAACTTGGAGAAATATTTTCTCTGGATTGTTAGGGACTAAGTTCTCGACCATGTGTGCAGGTTGGATGATTTTATGCTCACATTTAGTGAAAACACTACTATTGGAAAAAATGTAACGTTTATGGCAAGAGAACCAATATATCTGAGTTCAATTCCAAGGAATTTTGTAGCTTTGCATGCTGAGTATGATGAAGAGGATGAAGATGATTTGGTGGTGTCCTATGGGCTGGTACAGAAGAGGTAAAGCAGCTATAGGTAGGGCCGCTTCCATGCCTCGCTTGGTATTCCCTCTTTCATTATCCCCTACTTTTCCTCATTGTTTGAAATATTTGATTGTAATTTTTAAGTCCCTTTATGGTATTTTACCCAATACCTTGACTAGGTTTCATTTGGCACCTTCAGTAGTCATGTGGTCACCGAAAGGTTGGGATGAACTTATGCCATAGAGAGCTCATGACCCTAGACTAAATTCCATCCCTTTTTCACCTTAAGCCTTACCTTATATTGTGGATTGCACTTGGGTCTAATGGTAATGCAATGGAAATCCCTCAGGGCACACGTCCTAGGAGTTTCTCCTGCCAAACAAGGGATGGTTTCTGTAAAAGAAATAAAAATTGCAAGTCCTTTTGGGTACTAAGAATTATGCAATCATTTTTTTTCTTTACTGGCATTATCCTTTTTACTCAAATTGCATAGCTTATTAGTATTGGGCTTTGGACATGAATTTATCATAGGTTTCAAAGGAGAATGATCTTGGATGGTTATTTTTTATCATGGACTTGTGTTATTTACTTCCTCCTTGACTTAAACACCATATTTATTTTTATTGAATAACTGCTAGCACCTTTCGATCTTTTGTGACCCACTTACAATCTAGTCTCTAAAATCCAAAAGGTGCTCTGGATATCTAAGGAGTTAGGATACCAATGTAAACGAGATAAACACAAATTAAAATGTCAAAATAGTTTGGGAAACTTGTTCAAAAGTAGGTCACGATATTGAAAAATTTTAATTTAGAAAATGATAAGGAATTGTGATGCATCACTCTATTTTCTCATTAGTGGTTTGATGGTAGATGTGATCAATACTGATTTTGGAATTTCAGAGAAATGAATATGTTTAAAGAAATCTTTTGATTTATCCTTTCTAAAGAAACTAGGAGGATCAGTGTTACAAATTTGTTTGATACATTCAAGTTGTAATTGAAACATTCAGGGTGTAGTTACAATCAATGATTATTATAAAAAATTGGTCTTTGAAATGTTCTTATCAAGAAGCTTGTACTGAGTGGGCGCATCTGTATGACTAAAAGGGGAATTCCATATTTTATGAAGCTTTTTTTTGTTTGTGTTGGTTTTTTAATTGTTTAATTTATAGTAAACTTCTTTGAACTTTTGATTTTTAAAGATTACACACACAATGTGTTTGAAATGTTAAACATTCTTCAAAAGTTGAAGATGTATGCATGAACCAGATTGCTTTGTTTTGGCAAAGTAGATTATAATTTTTCCATGGATAACTCAACGCTTGCCCTAATTTTCAAATATTATATTGTATACATATTTGCTCAATTTATATGGAACAAAATTTGAATTGTTTTTTTGGGATGCATAGTAGATATGGATTTACATTTGAGGAACTGACACTAATGGTAAGGAAGCTATAACTGGGATTGATTTCTCTCATTTATACGGGAATAAATATTGCTTCACACACGTGCTATTTTTCTTTATGGATGTTTTTTCTTGTCATTTGTGAATATTTAAATCTTTCAGTTGTCATCAACCATGTTTTAAACTTGCAAAATCCTTAGTCCATGGCTTTTTCCAAATTAATCCACTCCTATAAATATAATGATCGGGGCAATTTTTTGGCCTATCTCAACATTTTTTAGAATGTGTAACCTTAAAGCATTACGAGCTTGCTTTTTGTACAGGGGAATTACAAGTCTAAATTTTTATATTTTGTTCTTTAAATTTTAGTTCAAATTATTATTTGACATTTGTCTAACTTGGTTTGGTTGTGTCTTTCAGTCAATATAGGTATTTTGTGGATATTCACAACCTTATTATGCATGCATACAATGCTTATAATCCTATGTTGCGATCAGAACACTTGGGACTTTATAAATCACTATGTGTTTTTATGGGATGGAGCTATGCCTCTACACCAGATAATGAAAAATCATATCAGTCATTCTCAACACCTGAATCAATGGAAAACAATCAAGATCTTATTTTATGGCCACCACTAGTTATTATTCAAAATGCAAGCAATGGAAAAAGAAACGATGGCCTTTTGGAGGGTATTGGAAATTGAGAGATGGATGCATAACTTGAAGGTGCACAAAAACAACTAAGACTTCTTCATGTCTGGTTTCCTTTTCCATTTCAATTTATGATAATTTATGCTTATTTAAATAGCTTTTTCTTGTATATTGGACTACATATTGTACTTAATGGAGGTTATGTATCAATAATAAGTCCTTTTACAGTAGATATATGTTGAATTGTTCTATCCTTTGTTATTTAAATATGATTCTAGAGTAGTTCAGTCCTTTGCCATTTACTAAACAAACTTCAAACAACTAAGATAAATGAGGTTTCTAGGATGCATTTTGCTCTTTCCTCTTCTGATTTAATGTATGAGAAGGGTGGTTAAATGTGCTAATATTTTTATATCTCTCTCTCAATGTTTCAAGCCCTTATATGATGTCATTATTAGGAGAATGTGATTCCCAATTATTCAGATATATCTATGATGTTATTTCTCAAGTTTTTTTAGCATCATGGGTATCAAGAGTGTGTTGTCATTTATTTCGTTATCCATCCCTATAAATGATCTATGAAGTAGAAGAATAAGATGGAAACATAGCTTATACAGGGTAATTAAATTTCTTTGGGCCTGGTTGCAATTGTATCTTTCATGGTATCTTTTGGGTACAAAGAAATCTGCAATAATTTTGTAGATGTCAATGTTTGTCATGGTCCAAGGAGAGCACTTTCAGTCTGCAACAAGTTGTTACATATAGAATAACATTTTCTTTTTTGTTGTCTTATACATGTATCGAGATAACATTCTAGATTAGATTCAATCCACCTTATGGGAACCTTAAATGGTATACAAAGATAAATTTCTCTAAAATCTAGCTGCAAATCCTTTTTACATAGTATTTCATGTTTCAAGGAACGTGAAGAGATGATGAATGATGCAGAACTTAGAGTTGAGATTATGCATATTTCCTACTATGCTCACCATTTCATATAAATTATTCTACCATAAAAATTTCATGTAGACCTTTGTAGTCTTGCACAGTACATGGAAGTTCATGCCCGGGCCCTTATTAATGGAGTTGTTTGAGTTTAAGGAATCTAATGGGTTTTTATTACATTCCAGCATGTGCATGCTTGCAATCAAATACAGTTTCTTGATTTGTAAAACAGACTTTGTGTGCTACTTTGACTAATATATATGGACATGTATGAGCCTTGTGTTCTAACAGTATATTGTAGAACTTACTACTGATAAATAATTGAAAACTTCACAACACTACTAACCTCTTGTTCATACTTGCTTATATTGTTGGAAATAAGTTTTTGTCCATGTGGCTCATGCTTCTCTTGGAGAAGGTAAAACATCAATATGGTGGAATGTAATAATGTGGAGATGAATGTTTGAACTAAATTAACATATCTACATTTAGTTGTTCCATATTTTTATTTCATTGGAATAATGTGTTTGATAACAAGCTGTTGGTAATGTTGAGAACGATTAGCAATGCTTGTTTGAGGCTCGCTTAAGATCTTAAAGTTGCCACTATCAATTATTGTGTGTCTTCTCTAGCAATTAAAGACACAATCGTGAAATGGAAATGTTGAAAAAATAAATTTGTCCAGCAATCATTCTTCCTTCAGTTGTTTCCAGTGGGCTACATGCCAATCATAGGATTATCAGGCTTCTATTGTCAATAATCGAGTCCTGAATTATAATTTTGGGTTGGGACCTAATGTTCTCTTCCCTAAAGTCTTCAACCATTGGAAATCATAATAGTTTCGAATGTAGATCAAATCCCATAAAATTAATTGAAATAAATGTTCATATCTCCTTCCTTAGTCAGCTCCTCTTCACTAAAGCAAAGATCAACAAGGAAGTTATGGATGACATCTATTGGTTCACGGGTGCATATTTAGAGCATTGGATTTCTTCCCCTTATATTCTTGGGCTCAAGAGGGCCTTATATTATCAAAACTTCATGTAGATTGAAGATGGTCTCATTGTTTGTCCTTATCAGTGTTATTGGGATTGCTTTCTCCCCACCCCCTAAAACTACACTCTAAGCAGGTGCATCTTGGGAGTGCCCCTGGGTCAGCTCCTCTTCACTAAAGCAGAGGAGATTAAATGAGAAGCTACAAGTGAGTGGCTATTAAGATGCCACAATATCTACTCCATTCAACACATGCAAAGGCAATACAACTTAGATTTTTATGGCAAAGTATGGGATAGAAACAAATATCCTAGATGTTAGTTGTCTCACAAAAATTAATTCAGATTTTACATATTGGTATGATTTTGTGGTGAAGTTCCCAGTTTCTAACCAAAATAAAAAGTAATAGATCAACATAACATACACTTGAAACATGTAACCTAGCCAATGGCTTCATCATATGCCTCATGCCAGGAATTGGATTGTGCATACTAGACTAGCGGTAGTTAGGTTCTAAATTTCAACCTGATTATTTCAGACAACGTATGAGCAGCAGTAGGTTGGGACCGAGCAAATAATTTGGTGACATCATGGCATCATGTTATGGTGTCCCTATAATAGGAGACCGAGTTGGTGACATGCCAAAGTCTAAACCTTCCATATAGATGGGTAGTTGGAGTGCAATTTCCTATTGCCGCATCTTATCATTCAAATGCATGGTAGAATTACTCATTAGGGGAATTGTGAGGTCTAAAATGGGCCTCCTAAGGAAATAATAAAATAATAGTTAAACCAATAAAATAATATTTATAAATTTGAAATTCTCTTTTTGCATCACAATCCATGTAACCATAGTTAAATTCAATTCAAAAGTTGAACCAAAATAAAATTAATAAAAAAATTGTATTGATGTGACTATAAATGAGAATGAGATTTTCAAGAAAAAATCATTATTATCGAACAACTAATGCATTTGTCCTGTATACTTAAATAACTTAAAATAAAATATAAATATAAATTCATAAATTCTTAATTATATAATATGCTATTAATTAAAATTTATATAATTTAAATTGTATAATAACATATAATTAATATACTATATAAAAATAATATAATATAATATAATAAATATAATATGTTATTTTATGTATGAGTTTTATATTACATATTAAATTGATTTAATTTATAACATAAGAAGAAATAATATATAATATAACATTATTATAATATATATTTTATAACATTTAGATTATTTTTCATAATATTATATATAATATTTTAATCATAATGAAATGAATTGAGTTGTATTTAAAATTAAAGAAAAAAAGTATTGAAATAGATTTAATTTATATTTAAAAGTATAATATAAGATTTATATACATTGAAATTTAGATTTTTTTTTGCCCCAAACTATGTTGAACTTAATATAATTTTTTCAACATATAAAACTTATATACCTGTTTTCATCATACAAAAACTTAAATGTTTTTTTCCTTAATTTTAATATTTCGTATTGTTATTAATATTATAATAATATTATTTATAGATTTGATTTGTCCTAAAATTACAAGGTTACATTTTTATTTCATATCTATAATATATATGTATAGATATTAACATATAATTAATTTCAAATTGTAATATTAAATAAAATGAGATGAATATATAATTTAAAAATAAATATATGAAAATATACAAATATAATATTATTGAAAAATGTGTAAAGACATGAAAATTGTGTAGTGATATGCATGTTCTTCCAAAAAAATAAGAAATGACAATAATAATATTTTATTCAGAAAGTGTGAAATGACATTTATTGTGAGTACTTCACATTATGACTTTAAAAGTAATTAGAGCACTACCATGGTTAACCATGAACTTTCATCTTGAGAATGTGACAAGTAGGTACCTTTAACTCAAGCAATGCCACCTGAACCATTAGGGATGATGTCATCCCCTAAAATGTGATTGGTTCTCATAAAGTGAATTTTAATTGTACATCTTCCTTAGGAGGCCCATTTTAAACCTCAAAATTCCCTTAATGGGTACCAATAGGAGCCAATTGGCCAAGCATGATGTTTTCTGTAACACCTCTGAGAGGGTCTTCTTCAGCAAATGCGGTAACATACAAAAGGATATCCACAGTCTCCTCAAATGAACATCTCATCATTGGTTCACTGTCATTACGATTGATGCCATGTTCAGTAATAGCTATCAAATGACCTCGATGTGTCAATGTGTCACATAGAATGGATAGATTCCTGTAGTTCACATATGACCCATCAAAAGATATCAAAAATCGAAGCTCATCCAAAAGAGCCTTCCTCACAGCCTCAATTCCAAGCACTTCAATAATGTCAATCAAGTGATTACTAGTTTTCCTAGTAGCATCCACATCTTCATGGCACATCATAGCTAACATATTGACACCTAATGTGTCTAGCAACCATTCTGTCTCAGTCAGGAATCCATCATTCTCATCAAACTTGTTGATTTTTTAAGACTTGATAAACACTTTATTGATATCTGGAATTCCCCTTAGATCCATTTATGTGAGCATGTCGGCTAGCTCATCAACTCAACCTTCTATTGGCAAAGCTCCCATTATGAGAGTCAATTTAAACCAAGGTGTTTCTTCGTGCTTGGTTCGTCCTGTCAAGCCAGACAACCTCACCAATCCAGTGCCTCCTACAATGGATCCTCTACTCCAAGAATTTGCAGATGTATTCACCCAACCCACAGGGTTGCCTCTAGCACGCTCTATTGAACACCACATCGATCTTATTCCTCGTGCTTCCTTACCCAATACTGCATCTTATCGCCTTGATCCTCGAGAGGCAGTGTTTCAGCCAAGTGCACCCTCTGAGATGCCACTGGCAATCACCCCTTCTGGGTCTGCACATTAACAACAGGAACAAAAATCAGCTCCTCATTTTATACACTCCATTTCTCAATGCCAAGTTCAAGTAACTGCTGCTTTGCAAGCAGCCCACGATCACGCCAAACAGAGGCATGACAAGCAGCGAACACCCTTGTATTTTCAACCTAGAGACCATGTGTGGCTCTGGTTGGACAAGCAACGCTTCAAGGGCCAGCATCATAAGCTGCACCCTTTGTGATATGGCTCGTATACTATTCTGGAACGCATTGGAGAAAATGCATATCGCTTGGATTTGCCTTCCCAGCTTGGCATCCATGATGTGTTTAATGTTAATAATCTCAAACTATTTGAACCACCTCTCCTTGAGGAATATGTTACAATCCGTCATCCGGTCGATAATATTCCAGATTTTCAGCCTCCTCTACTCAAAGATACAATTATGGACTCCAAGAAACAAAATACATGCCAGCAGCCATACTTCTCATATCTGGTTGGTTGGAAGAGATGCACACTAGCACAGGCAAAATGCAGGAGCAGAAACATTGCAATGCACTTTCCCTCATTTGGTGGAGGAAGCTGGGACGCTTCCTGATCTAAGCAGGGAGGAATTGGGCAACCAAGAAGGACACAAAAATCAGCAATCTCTCACTGCTTGGGCAACCAAGAAAAAGCACACTCTTTCCTTGGAAACATCTAAGAGTAGAAAAGAGGGAAACATCTAAAAATCTAGAAAAGAAGGAAACATCTCAATGTATTTGCTTTATCTAATAATGCATTTGATTTTCTGAAAATATCTTTTGTAATTACAAAATAAAAAAATAAGGAGAATGATGGCATTGGTTATAAAATGCTCATCTCTTCCTCATAATAAAGATTGTGGTATTGTTTCCAGAGCTGTGTTATTCCTGTTTTTGTGTTTATATTGTTTTCGGATACGAGTAGATCAATGTTACTTTCAATTTTTTTCAAAAACACATCATCTTCAGAATTTTCATTTTGTACCTCTCCTTTAAGACCTTCTTCATTCATAATACGTGAACGTAGAATACATTTTTCTCCATTATCGCCATTAAAAATGCATCTCAAATCATCATCAAACTCAAGGTTAATATTTTCTGCAATTTCTGCTATACTCAGTTTTTTATCAACCATCATCTCTCTATTCAATTCTATACGGAAAAGTCATGGAGATATTTTTTCTGGTGCAATATCCGCATATGGCATTTCATAATAGGATTTGACATAGTCAACATCCTCCTCAATGATAGTACGCATTGGATCTGCATCATACCACACTTCAATAGCTTCTGTAAAACTTCTCAAGGTTGTGTACTCTAAATCACACTGCACATTTTTGGCCCTTTCCTTTGTCGTGCTAACCTCAAGTTTTAGGTAAACAAACAGTGATGGCGTTTTAATATTCTTGACCAAATTTATGATTTCCCTCAGCCTAGGGACACCGAGAGTAACGTTTTTTGCACTGACACCAGCATAACGGAAAGTATTCAGTTTCAACTGAGTAGCTAGTTCACCAATGGATTGCGCTGCAACACAGCCAATCATCTCACCTAGAGCAACTAAGGACTGCAGAAAATGATATTCTATCTCAAAAATTACCCATTCAAATTATTCCCTTGTAAGGTGGTACTCCTTCAGCATATGCTTACTAGAAAATGTACTTCGAAGAAGAATGTTGAAAAATAGAGTGGCATTCTTCTGTGCTTCAATACTCATGGGGTCATCATCGGGAACAACCTTAAGTCTTTCCTGAAGCCTATCAATTGCTTCTACAATCTCCATGGGATGCATGTAATATTTGGGAAGTAAATAAATGGCTCGGACCTGGTCGAATGTAAGATTTAGGAAGCAAGTAAATGTATGTTGTATTCCTGGTTGTCCCTTTGGGATGCGTGTGGGAGGCATTTCACTCACTCTTGTTGGGTAACGAACGCGAGGACCGAAGCATGTGCAAGAAAATCCATTGGAAACTAGTATTTGTTCACTTAACTGAGTTAGAGTTTAGGAAGATCTACAATATACCTTATCTAAGCATAGCAAATGGTCCTTTCAGGCAGTAAGGTTCGAAGTTTTTTTTTTCAATCTACACTTGTTTATGTCAGAATTGCGATGATGGTTTGTCGTTGGTATTATGACGAGTGTTTCCATTGGACTTGCAATGATGGGTTACCATCAGTTACCTTCGGTATTGAGACAAGTGTTTCCGTCAGACTTGCGACAATGGGTTGTCATCGGTATTACGATGAGTGGTTCCATCAGTATTAATATGAGTGTTTCTGTCGATATTGCGATAACTATTTCTGTCAGACTTGCGATGATGAGATGTCATCACTATTGCAACGAGTGTTTCTATTAGAATTACCACAATGGGCTGCCATCGGTATTGCGATGAGTGGTTCTGGCGGAATTGCGACGATTGTTTTTGTCGTAATTGCGACGATTATTTTGTGTCAATTGTCGCTATTCTGACAGTTATTAGAAGTGTCACCTTCGTGATAGCACAGGAATGACGTTTTTCCTAACCTCAAAGTGTCACTCTTGGGATGCCTATATGTCGCAATAACGACATTTTGGCCGTCAGAAATTGGTCCAAATGTGCTAGTGACAAGTCGACAAAATGACAGGTATATGGATATTGTGCACAAGTTGTAGCAGAGCACAGGTACAAATACAGATACAGGTACATGTGTAGGTGGACAAGATGTGGACTACCATCTCACGACAGATGGATTGGTCAGATTTAGAGACAAGATATATGTGTCGGAAAACAATGAGATAAAGAAGGTGATCATCAAGGAGTTTCATGTGAAACGATATTTGAGTCACACAGGCTATCAAAAGACATTGATTTTAGTAAAGAGGGTTTATTATTGGTCGAATCTAAAGAAGGATGTAGCATATTTTATAGCTAGGTGTTTTGATTTTCAAATGGTTAAGGTAGAATGTAGGCATCCATGTGGAATACTACAACCGATTGCAATCCACGAGTGGAAATGGGAGGTAAATTCCATGGATTTCATCACAGGTTTTCCCAGGACATCTAAAAAACATGATTCCATCATGGTTATCATAGATAGGTTGAAACATTTGGCACACTTCATTCCAGTGAAGACTACATATTTTGCTAGCGATGTCGCACATGTGTTCATCAAAGATGTGGCCATATTTCATGTTGTTCCAAATAATATTGTGTCATATGGGGATGTAAAGTTCACCTTCAAGTTTTGGAAGGATTTATTTGCAGGTTTGGGCATCAAGTTTGCCTTCATCAAAACCTATCATCTGCAGAAATATGGACATACTAAGAGGGTAAACATGATCTTGGAGGATATGTTGGGGATGTATGTGATGCATTAGCATCAAAAGTGGGAAGAGTATCTTACACTGGTATAGTTCGCCTACAAAAATGGGTACCAGGACTCATTAAGGATGAGTCCATTTGAGGCATTGTATGAGTGGAGTTGTAACACTCCCATTGAGTTCGAGTGATCTTGTTAGCAGGGTATTGATTGGGTCATACATGTTTTCGAAAATGGAACAATAAATGTAGGTAATCAAGAAGAATCTAAAAGCAACACAGTATAGGCAGAAGAGCTATGCAGACAAAAACAGGTTGTTTAAGTAGTTTCAAGTTCGAGAACATTTGTACTTTCAAATCAAGCCCAAGAAGAGATCCTTGCAGATTGGATCATGTGCCAAGCTGACACCAAGGTTTTGTGGACCTTTCAAGATCATTGAGAGGATCAGACCAATATCCTATCAACTTGCACTGACTTCCACAGTGAAAGTCCATGATGTTTTTCAAATAATTTCTTAAGAAGTATGTTAAATATGTTGATCACGTGATTGAGTGGTATGTATTGCAGGTGGATCCAAATGGAGAATTACAGCCGGAGCCTCAGTGTATATTGAAAAAAAGGTGCTCATGCTCCAGAATCGAGCAATAAATCAGGTTAAAATTCAATGGAATCACTTTGGGCCCGATGAAGCTACATCGGAGATGGTGGATCATATTTGGGCTATGTATCCTTCCTTGTTCTCAAGTTGAGGCAAAGAAGTTTTAGTATGATGTTTGGTATAAGTTTTGGAGTATTTTTTGGTGTGATGTTTTGATATATGTAGATATGTATATGGATGTAAATACCTCCATGATATATGTTATAAATCTCCAATAAGAAGTATGGTTGTCATGTCATTATAGTTGTCATGTTATTATGATGTCATGTTGGTTTTCTTTTCAGCAAGGTGATCATTGTAAATATTACATCGAGATATGTTATAAAGCTCCATTGGGAAGTATTTTTTTTTTCGGCGGTTTTGTTGAGGTATATGTGTGGTTGAACAATGAGGATGGTGTCCCCCAAGGGGGAGTGTTCTCTAACATCCCTAGTGAAAATTCTATGTAATAAAAGTTAATAAAGGCAAAAATAATAACCATGGTTGATGGGACACTTATTCCAATTTGAATGTTGGGAAAAAAATCCTAGTGGGTGTTCATTCCAGTTACTATGGCTAAGGTAATTGGCAAAGGAAATAGTAAAGGATTTGGAAAGGAAAAATGGAATTTTTCGCACATTTATTTATGAAAATAATGGAAATTAGGATAAAAAGGAGGTGAAAGGTCACACGTTGCATGTGAGGAGGAAAATAATAGAAAATGAAGAAAATAGAGGTCTAATTGATAAAAAGGCTTATGAGGATCAATTGGTACCTTTTGTCTCTCTCTCTCTCTCTCACTCTCACCCTTAGACACTTATATTTTTCTTGGAGAACTTTTGCATCGGATTAATAAAGGAAAATAAGGCACGAGGAAGGAAGGAGCAAGCAAGGAAGAGCAGGATCAAGCAACTACAACGAGATTATTTGTAGGTATCAATGTTCATGTGTGATTTCCTTGCTATATTTAGAATGCATGCTATTACATGTGGTTCTTTTATGTCATGGCATGGGTTTTTCCAAGTGTTACAATGTTTTCAACCTAGCTTTTCCATTTTCGGATAGCCATGGTGTGATGGAGTTCTCATGTTTTGGTTAAGCTAGATTGCCGAAAGGATTCAAAGTTAAGTGAGGTGGATCTCCGAAATGATATAACACATGACCTATTAACCCCTGAACCAGAATATGGGTTGCAATAAATCTAGATAGTGTTCAAACTATGTGGGTCTAGGAATCCTCAATCGGTTAATGGCAAGATATATGGTAAATCCTAGAGGTGGTGTTCTCTCCACCAGGCCTAGGAATTCCGGGTTGGGATATATAGTAAACTTTATGGAGAGTATGTCTCGGTATAAGGCCTAGTAATAACTGGATCAGACTCTGGATTGTATTAGATCTTGAGAGACTAGGAGAGGAAAATTCCTCACGGTTTAGGTGGATAAATCCGTTGGGCATCCATGCTTTTTTTGGCCTAATGATTTGGTGGATATCATGGTAAAACATGTATCACATGTTTTTCTATGCAACCTGCTCATAAAATAGAAAAAAAATAGACCAATGACTTAAAAATTATCCTCTTTGAGGGGGAAATCTCCTTTAAATTACATAAATGAACAATTCTTGTATTATTCAATTGGAAAAACCTTATTTCTATATATATAAGTCTAAGGGGTCGCAATATTATCAAAGCTGACATAATAATAATAATAATATAAGGGCACAAAAATAAAAATAGTGGTCTTCTATGGGGCACAACAATAGCAATATGGGGGATACATGGGCACATCAATAACAATAAGGGGGCTATACTAATAATAACAATAAGGGGATACACTAGTACTGTAGGGACCTAACATGCCCCTCTCCTTCAAAAGATTTTTGCCTCAATGCTTGAATAGTTCTGGATGCTTCTGTATAAAATTCTCATCCTCCCATGTCGAATCTTCAGCAGGTAAGTTCTTCCACTTGATGAGATACTCTGAAATTGATCGATGTTGTATTTTTCTAGTTCTTGTTTCTGTGATTGCTTCAAGTTCCAATTTGATTTTTCCTTCCTTGTCAAGTTATAGTAATATTGTTTGAACTAGAATCTTGTCACCTATAACCTTATTTAAGCATGAAGCATTAGGAGAATTTTGAGGTCTAAAATGGGCCTCCTAAGAAAAATGTATAACCAAAATAAACTTTATAACAACCAATTGGATTCAAGATGATGATGTTAACCATGGGGGATGATTCACCATTTTTTAAGTAAAAGGGTAAAAAGATTAAAAAATAATAAAATAATAAAACTACTTTTTCAACTCGTATTTTGAACTTATCTCGCAAATTTTTTACTCAAATTTCAAGCATGAGTACTCGTTGGATGCAAAATTTAATTTCTCATGCAAGGAGTACCCATGTTGTATAATTTTTATGGACCTTGCTACACAGAAAATGAGAATTACATGTAAAAATGTGATTGAAATAATATTTTTCATGTATTTCTCATTTTTCATGTAGTAGGGTCCATTGAAAATATGCAACATGGGTACTCTTTGGATAAGAAATTAAATTTTACATCCAACGAGTACTCCCACTTGAAATTTGAGTAAAAAATTTGGGAGATAAGTTGAAAATATGAGTTGAAAAAGTAGTTATGAGTTGAAAAAGTAGTTTTTTTCTTTTTCCCCTCTAAAATTTGATGATGTCATCAAATATTATTTTGTTATTTCCATTATTATTTTATAATTTCCTTAGGAGGCCCATTTTAGACCTAAAAATTCCCCAATGCATGGAAAATTGGGTGCACTCGAGAAGACACAAGAAGCTCCAATTGTATGCCATAGTACAAATGTTAATTTTGGACAACTAGGTCCAAACTCCATGTTGTGATGCTTAGATGAAGATGCCAATATTTTTATTGGATTCCTCTTTCGGAGAGGTGCAAGATCAATCTAAAGATCATCTTAATCCAATGAGTAGAACATTCATTTTGAATTTATTCAAAATATGTGTAGGTCGGCCTTAAGGTTTTGTGCCCCAGCAGTTCTGTCACACACACCCTCATTGATGGATATATATTGGTCAACGTTGGAGGACATTTTCACTCATCTCATCCTTGCACATTTATATCTCTTCATCTAATTGGTTCGATGACCTTGGAGGCTCTTCTCTCCACACGTGGGAAAATTTCAGCAGCAACACATTTATGTTTTCGACCTAGAGTTTCTACAGCAACGTTGACCAGTCTTGACTTTAGTCAACTCAAGGTCAAACAAACTTGAAACTCTCCTAGAATTTTGATTTTCCAAATCCTCATTTTTTGGCACTATTCTCAAGGCTAGACGTTGACTTTGACTTGGCTGCATTGACCTAGCTGCTACGTTTGTTTGTGTTGACCGTTGACTGATAGTGTTGACTTTTGAGTTGACCGTTTTGGCTGTCCTAGAGGGTTGTGTGACGTTTCTGGTTGGCTGACCATATTGAGACTTTGTTGGTTAAAGCAACTTGTTGACTGCCGTAATGCACCAACATACTTATATATATTGGCGTGTCTTTTGTCGATCTATTGGTATGTTCTATCATCATTTTAATTTTTTGTTTATGTGATTTTTGTCTGATATTGGGATAAAAGTAGAGTTGCATCAAGCATAGAACATCTACAAAAATTTATAGGGTGTCAGAGCTGGGGTGAAGACAAAGCCCTAGTTTGTAGCAATCACCAAAGAAGAGCATGGGTTCCTCTAACTAAATGGCTTTAAGGCTGATGAAAAATTGACTGGGAAGGATGACTTCCATGCCTGGAAGATGACATTGGATCTTATGTTGGAAGACCAAGATGTCATGGACTATGTGTAGGGTAAAATTCAAGAGCCTCCATCCACTGCAACTGTTGCTGCCAAAACAAAGTATAATAAGGGAGAAATCAAAGCGAAGCTGATGATTAGGGACTCTATTCATAAGAGTTTGGTTGCTTACTTATCTGAGCTGGGAACATCCAAGGAGATGTATGATAAGTTGGTCAACATTTTCAAGGCCAAAATGAGAATCAAGTCCTATTATTTAAGAATCAATTGAAGAATTTGAAGAAATGCAGGGATGAGTCTGTTCAATCATATTTTTTGAAGCTGACCAAAATCAGGAATAATCTATTGGCTATTGGGGAGAAAATCGTTGATCGAGAGATGGTTCTCACCACACATGGAGTTCTCTCATTCGAAGGGCATGTATTCAACATTACCATTCTTAATAACAATGTGATACCTAATTTTGACAAAGTACTATCGAGATGCATACAAGAAGAGAAAAGGATGAAGGAATATGAAAAAGAAGGAAATGATGCCTTCACTACTCATACTAAGAAGAAGAACTTTGGTGGTCCAAGGAACAAAGGAAGAGCAGGGGCCCAAGGAAAGAAGGGAAAGTGTTACACTTGTCACAAGCCAGGTCACTATGCTAGAGAATTCCCTTTCAAGAAGGATTCTCCCGATGATGATGACAACAACAACAACTGGAGGAATGGAAATCAAAGGAACAACAAGTTCAAGGGGAAGAGGAAGCTTCCCTCCGGCGGAAATGGTAAACCTTTCAAAAGGTCGAGAAATTCCAAGTATTAGGAATCAAATGTTGTTGATAAAAGAAAAGAATTCATTCTTGTATCTGCCCTCTCTGCTGCACCTCCACCCGACACTATGGATGTCTGGTTGATATAGAGTTGTGCCTCAAGGCACATCACTGGGTTCAAGGAAGCACTTTCTGACATGGTTGAGAAGGATACTAAACTGGAAATGATCCTTGGAGATAATGCCACATATCCCATGAAAGGGACAGGGACTGTGACCCTCCACTTATCTCAAGGTCAAGTCCTCCGCTTGCAAGATGTACTCTATGTACCTGATTTGAATAAGAACCTTTTGTCTATTTCAGCCATGGAAGACAAAGGTTTCAATGTGGCATTCATTGACAGGAAGGTGCATATTTGGAAGAAGATTTTCTAGGAATCTACAATGATTGGGTTTATATTTGATACACTCTACCAGGTTGGAGGAATTCCACTGGGAGCGATGACGTGTGATACTATCCGACAGACTGAACTATGTCACCAGAGGTTTGGACACCTTCACTACAAATCCCTTCCTGAAGTAAGGAAGGTGGTGACGGGGATGCCCGAGTTCTCAAATAGTCATGAAGGTGTATGTCAGGGTTGTGCCAAGAGAAAGCATACAAGGGGACCTTTCCCCTCAAGCATCACAAATACATCTGATGTCTTGCAATTAGTACATTCTGATATGTCTGGTATGCTGCTTGTGACAACCTTGGGAGGCTGTTCTTATTATATGACGTTCATAGATGACTTCTCTCACAAAACCTGGATACATTTCTTGAAAAAGAAGGATGAGGCTTTCATGTGGTTTCGTACCTTCAAAGCCTTGGTGGAAAATCTAACAAGGAAGAACATCAAGATATTGAGAACCAATAATGGCACTAAATATGAGACGAACGAGTTCAAGAAATTTTGCAGAGAAGTTGGCATCAAGAGGGAGACCACAACTCTCTATACTCCTGAACAGAATGGCGTTGTTGAACAAAAGAATATGACCATTGTGGAAGATGCCTGTGCCATGCTATGTGACCAAGGTCTACCGAAGTTTCTATGGGGAGAAGCTGCGAACACTGTTGTCTACATACAAAACCGATGCTCGCATTCCTCTCTGGACTCCAAAACTCCTGAAGAGGTTTTCTCTGGTAAGAAACCTGACATCTCACATTTTATAGTTTTTGGATGTCCTGTTTATTTTCATGTGCCGAAAGAGAAGAGGAGCAAGCTAGATGCTTCTAGGAAGAAGGGAATGTTTGTGGGCTACAACAAAACATCGAAGGCCTATAGAGTCTATGTGCCTGGTCAAAGGGAAGTGGATATATGCCATGATGTCACCTTTGGCAAAGATACTTCCATGAGGAAAGTAGTCAATCTTCTGAGATCTAAGGAAGATCATGAGGCGAGGCCTGGAAATCAAAAGAACTGAAGGATGAGACGATGCCTAATGTTGAAGGACCGATGGAACCGATTGATCCACCTCCTTTGATGAGGAAGAGACCATCATGGCTTAGGGACACTCTCAAGGATGCCGAGGGAAATATGGCCCCAAGGGGGACATTCTGTGAAAGAAAGAAACCAAATAGATACCAAGGGTATCTAGCAGCCATGAGTACTATTGTACAATCTGAGCTTGGATGTTTTCAGGAAGCCATAAAGCATCAAGTCTAGAAGGATGTTATGCATGAAGAGTATGAGTCCATAATGAAGAATGATGTTTTGGATGTGGTTCCAAGGCCGGAGGAAAAAACAGCTGTCACCTAGAAATGGCTCTACAAGATCAAGCATGGATCTGATGGGAGTGCAGAAAAGTTCAAGGAAATATTCGTTGCCTGTGGCTTCTCTCAAAAGGCAGGCGTAAACTATGATGATATATTTGCACCTGTGGCCCGATATACCACCATCTAATCTATCATAGCCCTTGCTGCTACGCAAGGATGGATTCTTCATCAGATGGATGTGAAGACCACATTTTTGCATGGTGTGATAAAGGAAGAGGTGTATTTGGAGCAACCTCTGGGGTTCGAATTCCAGGATCGGGACACCCATGTCTGCAGGTTGAAGAAAACCCTCTATGGGTTAAAGCAAGCACCTAGAGCTTGGTATGAGAGGATAGATAGATACCTGATGAAGTTGGGCTTCACTCGTAGTAATGCTGATCCAAACCTTTACTTCAAGGTTGATAGAGAGAAGCCTCTAATTCTGGTGCTATATGTGGATGACCTCTTCCTGAGAGGTGTTGACCCTCTCATTCATCATTGCAAGAGGGAGCTCATTGCTGAGTTCGAGATGAAGGACCTAGGACTGATGCATTACTTCCTAAGCCTGGAGGTCTGGCAAAGACCTGGGGAGGTTTTCCTTTCTCAAGGAAAATACATTATGAAGCTTCTGGAAAGATTTGGTATGGTGGACTGTAAGTCCGTGTCGACACTGATGGAGCTAAACTTTAAGAAGTTGAGTGGCAGTGTTGCTAGGCCTGTGCTAGAAAATCCTACTGATTATCGCCAACTCACAGGGGCCCTGATGTTCTTAGTGAACACCTGTCTAGATGTATGTTTTACAATGAACACTTTGAGTCAACATATGGTTGAGCCTCATCACATTCCCTGGGTTGATGCCAAGAATCTATTGAGATATCTTCAGGGCACGATTAAACCATGGACTGAGATACACTATCGAGAGCATGGCACTCCATGGATATACTAATGCCGATTGGGCTAGTAGTGAGGTGGATCGTAAGAGAACATCGGGATGTTGTGTCACACTTGGTTCTACTTCGATATCATGGATGAGAAGGAAGTATAATTCAGTGGCTTTGAGCACCACGAAGGCCGAATACATTGTAGCGAGTATGACCTATTGTGAAGCAGTTTGGTTGCAGAAGCTCTTCATTGAATTATTCGAGCATGTGCTAGATACCACCATGATACTCTGTTATAAACAGAGTGGGATTCAGTTGACCAAGAATCCCATGTTCCACAATTGATCCAAGCATATTGATATCAGGTTCCAATATATATGGGATATGTTACAGTGAGGCGTTGTAAGGCTCGATCATATAGGAACTAATGAGCAAGTCATAGATATTATCACAAAGCCCGTGGGGAAGGTCAAGTTCCTAACCTTCTATGAGAATATTGGTATCATGGAACGACCCTATGTTGAGGGTCCTGTTGGACGATGAGCTCTGGGAGATCTGGGGGGCTTTGGGGATAGCTTCTCAGAGCTATAAGAAACCACAGGGATAGGCTTCCCGAACCTTGTTGGTGTCCTTCTGCCCCACCGTTATGATTATTTATTTGGTTCAACTCTCATGATTTGTGTCCCGTATGCATCCTACCCATTGAGTTTAGGGCTCATGGGAAGTACCTCTCATTTGGCTAGTGAGGTGGGAAAAGCTAGAGATTAGTAGCAAATACTAATGGATGCATCAGAGATTTCTGTACTCTCTATCTAGGATGGCACAATCCAACCACTTGATCTGGGATCAAGTATAGTGAGGTTTCAGACCTCCAAATGACTTCGGGTCAGGTAAACCAACTTCGAGTTGGTATGAGACTCTTTGTGAGTCTTATAGAGGTTTCGAACCTCTCAGATGAATCTGTAATCTGGTAATGATGTCTTTGTGACTGACCCACTACTGTTCTGAAATAAAGAAGCTAACAAAGCAAGTTACGGTGGGAAGACGGACGATGTTTGGATTGCACAGGTTATGGAGTTCTCCCTAGTTGAGAGGGAGTGTTAATTTTGGAAAACTAGATCCAAACTCCATGTTGTGATGCTCAGATGAAGATGCCAATATTTTTATTGGACTCCTCTTTTGGAGAGGTGCAAGTTTGATCTAAAGATCATCTTAATCTGATGAGCATAACATTTATTTGAATTTATTCAAAATATGTGCAGGTTGGCCTTAAGGTTTTGTGCCCCAGTATTTGTGTCACACACACCCTCATTGATGGATATGTATTGGTCAACGTTGTAGGAAAATTTCACTCATCTCATCCTCACACATTTCTCTCTCCTCGTATGATTGGTTCGATGACCTTGGATGTTCTTCTCTCCACACGTGGGAAAATTTTAGCGGCAACACATTTCTGTTTTCAGCCTAGGGCTTCTGCAGTAGCGTTGACTTTGGTCAACGCAAGGTCAAACAGACATGAAACTCTCCCAGAATTTCGATTTTCCAAATCCGCATTTTTTGGTACTATTCTCGAGGCTAGAAGTTGACTTTGACTTGGCTACGTTGACCTAGCTGCTGTTGTTGTTTGCGCTGACCGTTGACTGACAACGTTTACTTTTGGTTGAATTTTGGGTTGACCGTTTTGGTTGTCCTAGAGGGTTGTGTGAAATTTCTGGTTGGCTAACCATATTGAGACTTTGTTGGTTGAAGCATCCTACTGACTGCTGTAATGCACCAACACATTTATATATTTTGGCTTGTCTTCTATCGATCTACTGGTATGTTCTATCAGCATTTTACTTTGTTGTTTATGTGATTGTTGTCTCATATTGGGATAAAAGTAAAGTTGCATCAAGCATAGAACATCTACAAAAATTTACAACAAATATTTTGCAACACCTTGTAAGGATCATAGTACTTTGGTGATAATTTATTATCCTTCTGAGCTTTCTTGAGGGACATTTGTTTGTATGGTTTTAGTTGTAAAAATAAACATTCACCTACATCAAATATTCTTTCATTTTGATGTTGATTTGTTTGTTGTTTCATTCGATTTTGTGTCAAAGTGAGGTTAGCCTTTAAGAGTTAAAGAACTTGTTGTTGATGCTCAATGTGATCTCCACTACTTTAACCTTAGAATTTTCTCTTAAATATGATGTGATGGAAGGTGAATGATATCCATAAAGTGCCATAAATGGGGTCATTTTTTTTGCAGTATGGAAGGAAGTTTTATAACACCATTCAGCCAGAGGTAACCACTTGACCCATTGTGTTTGTTTATGAGATACAAAGCAACAAATATATCCTTTCGAATATTTATTCACAATATCAATTTTCCCATCAGATTGAGGATGATAAGATGAGATATGAGCTAATTGAGTACCCAAACAAAAAAATAATTTCGTCCAAATATTTCCTGTAGAAATGGGATCTTTGTCACTTACAATAATCTTTGGGTTTCCATGTAGCTTTTTAATTCTTTCCATAAATTTAGTAGAAACTGGGTTGGTTTTAAATGGATGAGATAATTCACAAAAAATTGCAAACTTGGTAATTCTATCAACTATCACCATGATGAAATTTTTTCCTTTAGACTTGGGTAAAGTTGTGATAAAATCCATTGAAACCTCCTTCGAACGTTGCCTTGGAATGGATAAAGGTTGTAATAGACCCAGGGTATTAATTGTCTCAATTTTATTTCTTTTTGGAAAACAAAACATTCTGCCAAAAATTTTGAATATCATATTTGAGTCCATCCCAAAACAAATCCTTCTTGACCATGTGGTAAGTTTTTAAAAATATTGAGTGCCCTCCTAAGGGAGAGGTGTGCAATTCCAACATATTATTTTGTTTCAATTGGGAATTCTTACAAATATATAAGTGATCTTTGTACCATAATGAATCATTTTTCTATCTAAATATATCAGATGTACTAAGATCTTGTGAAAATTTTTGAATGAGTTTCCACTCTTCTTCTTCATTCTTCCATTCATCCCTTGCTTCGGTTATCCAATCTGGTTGGAAAATATAAATGGCACAAATCAATGATTCCAAATCCTCATCCTTTCTTGAGAGTGCATTTGCAACAACATTTTTCTTCCATTTTTTGTAGACGATTTCAAAGTCATAAACTAACATCTTTGTGACCCATTTTTTCTACACTTTTGAACACAATATTTGTTCCAAAAATAATTTAAGACTATCATTGATCCAGATTCCTTCAACTACCAGAATTATCCAAGATCTTTTACTTTTGTTGTGTTGTTAGAATTACATTTAAAAGAGCATAAAAGAACACATGTACATTATTAAACAAGAGGAAACATTATGACAATCAGCCAATCAAGAACATGACACATTTGATAACGAAGTTCACCCAGTGTGGGCTATGTCTCTAGGCCCAATGTCAAGATAGTGGAGGTCGCTTCATATAATGTTGTAAGAGATGATGATTTACATGTAATAATATTTGTCATAACAAGGTCATATGCCCTCAACATGAGTGGCTTGTATCTCCATGAGATGTTCTCCCTACAGAAATCCTCACTCAAAATGGGGTCTTTCAACATGAAAAATTAACAACATATCACATAATGTGGCAACGAGTATCACCTCCAAATAGTTACATGTGAATTTCAACAACAACATATAGCATTAAAATCTACTGACATCTCACATAATGTGGCAATAACAATCCCTCGACATAGTATCAAACATGGATCTCAGGAATAATACATCATCTCAGCAATAATGAAAGGAAACATAATATGAATGCATCATGTACCTTCACTTCTAAAGATGCCCAAAAAATGAAAGGTTCAGCTACAAAACATGATTGCACCAATGAATTTATGGTGTCGAATAGTGTAAAATCGACTATCCATTCGTAAAATTCTAACACCGTCAAAATCTGGGCCTTTGGGAATATTTTAGATTCCCCGTGATTCTCCAAGGGTTTTGCTCCATGGGTTGACTGGAGATCTACCCCTCAAATGGAAAATATGATATCGTCATTGTGATCCTTATGGAATTATGAGACTTTTGAGTATAAAGTTGTTTTGATTCCGACTCTGGCGAATTTCAGCATTCAAGAGAATCTTTTAGATTCCTCGATATTCTTCAAAGATTCTATAATACAGGGTGCCTACAAATCTATTGCTGAGATGGCGAACATGAATTCACCATCGCATTCCCTATGAAATTTGTGAAATTAAACTATAAACTTGACATCATTCTCACAAAATAAAATTTTACCTCCCAAGGAAACTTTCAAGGCTCTTCATCCTCCTGCATCAAGGTTCCACACCCTCCCTTGGGCAAGGTTCCACCTTGGCCTTCATGAATGGTTCCTTTGTTTTCTGTCTATTCCGCTTCGAATTCTGTCACCCCCTCTGGTGGGTGATTGAAATGTTTGAGTTTAAATAATATACTACGAGAAAAGTTTACAAAGTATTGTCTATTGGATAGTTGGTTAGTGCATTAAGGTTAGTCTGTTGACCTCGACGGGGGTCACGTTTTCAAGACCCGCAGACAATTCAATGGCACATTATATATATATATATATATATATATATATATATATATATATATATATATATATATATATATAAACTTGGTGTTTGTTCTCTGCTAACAGTCTCGTTTAAACTTGACCGTTGGCATATTATTGGAGTTGGTAGTTTATCTCTTGTTTGACCGCCACATTTGTTGTGGTTTGTGGAACCGCCTAGGTGGCATGCTGACCCCACCAGGTTGGGCACATTCGAGCCCTGCTGATTCCAGCTATTAAAAGTGGCACCGTGGTGGATGGGGGCAGGTCCACTGACGGTGGCCCACCCATCACCATATATATATATATATATATATATATATATATATATATATATATATATATATATATATATATATATATATATATATATATATATATATATATATATATATATATATATATATATATATATATATATATATATATATATATATATATATATATATATATATATATATATATATGTTGTTTTGGAACTTTGAACGTGGGTGGGAGAGTTTCACTACCTGCCACCCCAACCTTAATACATTTTTTAATGTGATCGACTAGTGGGGTGGGCAGGTCTGGTGGGTCTAACCCGCCCCCTTGTTTTAGTATTTTCTTATTGAAATAAAGCGATTATATTTTATTTTGAAGAAAATAAGGGTAATTAGGAAAATTAATTAGGCAATAATTTCTCCCATCCTGGTGGTCAGATTCAGTGTGTCAGGTCTCGATAAATTTGTAGAACCATTAATCCTAGCCCACATTCCCACTTTGACCAAAAATTTGACCAGCTCTAACTTCTCCATACGAGCTCAGATTGGAGTGTCGTTCACACCATTGGAATCAGGGTGATGAGTACTTCGATCTAGAATTGGTTCGAGAGAAATCTAGCCACTTTGAATTTTGAGCTATTATAAGCACTCTTTGACCTTTGTATATGTCTGGAGCCACCTAGATCATTCCTCCCCAATGAGGAGCTTTTGGTCCTCCAAAATCATGAACATAATCTGCAACTTTCGTGTACCGTGTCTACACCACAAGTGTCATAACATGTCACCCTTCTTTCTCCTTCACCTTTGTTCGTTGGAGCCATAAGCGATGAGCCGACACCTACATCCTATGCAAACTTGTAGTACAATATTTTGAAAATTACATGCTCAATTATATGACCAATTATGACCCGAGCATCCCATACTTGCCATGGTTTTGTAACGCATACTTTGTGGTAAAGTTTACATCAAAATGGAAATCAATACCCCAACTATCAATACAAGGCCAAAACATCATTTTTGGTTCAACAAGTGATGGAAAAAGCATCATCTCTTTTAAATTTATGTTGCAACACATGATTTAAAAAATAAGGCCATGAAAAGAAATCACATATAGAAAAACCATCTCTCACTTATCAAAGTGAATGGGTTATTTTCCTATGGCAGATTTGTTTGTCAAAAAATGGTTTCAACTAGTTCATGCAGAGACGCTTTGTCCTTGAGACACTACTCTGGATGGAGCCTCCAACATGTGGCTCTTTGATGACAAACTGTGTTGCAATGATTGAAATAAGTCTTCTTCCTCCAGACATTTCTTTACCTTCTTCTTTTCCTGATGTGGAGAAGTCCTTTCACGCATCAGCCTCTTTCATGTTTCCATTCTCTTCCAGCACTCAACAAACACATGGTTATGTAAACCACAAAAACTACATTTTTTCGATGCCATGATTTATTCTCATTATTAGAAAAATTCTTGTAATGAAAATGAACATTATAATACCGAGACTCAATATACCTTTTGTAGCTATCTTTGGTGCAATTATGGCGATGAGAGCTTGCCTCGGCTCTTCCATTGCAATATGCATTGTCGTGGGATGATGGAGATGTGTTCCCATAATTATCTTTCCTTGATGAGTTCAATAATTTTGGGTTGTCTTTGGTGCAATTAAGTCGATGAGATATTTCCTCAATTCTTCCTCTACAATGTGCACTGCCATGGGATGATGGTGATGTGTTCCCATCATTCTCTTCCCTCAATGGTCTCAACAATGTCTCATAATATTTTGACACCTTTGAGCAGTCCCCTTCATTGTATCCCAAACCTGTGTATTGAGGTCTTTGCATGACCTCCAATGGTTGAATCATGCCTTGGCCATTGACACAAAGTCCTTTTCCTTTGTACCCCATCTTGGTAAGGAGTCTCATGCATGTTCCTATAATGGGTACCTCCACATTTACAAATGAAATAACATCATGTGAAGATGAAACTGAAGAACAATCAACATTGTTTACCACAACTGTCAATTTTGAAACATGTGATGAGGGCTTCTCTAAGCCTTCGTTGCACTTGAAATCCTCTAAGGCCTCTTCTGTGGCTCGTAACTAAAACTACAATATTTTCTTCTCCTATTTTTCTTCTCATATAAGTCTCTTCAATTCATCGTTATCTTCTTGAAGGCTCTAGTTGATCTCCTCATTCAAATTATGAGAAGATGATTAAGGCAATAAATGTTTATCGTAAGATGTGGATGGAGCATTGTTCCATACTCCTTTTTTCTCATGTTTTTCATAAGCTTCATAAATTATGTCCACCATTTTGGACATCTTGAGCATAGCCTCGTACATTTCTTTGTCATCCTAAATTAATGCACTTTTAATCATTGTTCACACTTGCAATTCACATCAACATGAAGACCACTCAGATACCAATCTTCGTCTGAGTTCCTTCAGCTACCGAAATTATCCAAGATCTTTTACTTCTGTGATGTTCTTATAATTGCATTTAAAAGAGCATAAAATAACATATGTGCATGCTTAAACAAGAAGAAACATGACGAAAATCAACCAATCAAGTACACGACACATTTGATAACGGATTTCACCAAGTGTGAGCTACATCTCTGGGCCCGGTGTCAAGATATTGGAGGCTAATTTATATAATTCTATAAGAGATGATTATGTACATAGAAGACTCTTTGTCATAACAGGGTCATACACCCTCAACAAGAGTGGCTTGTCCCTCCACGAGATGTTCTACAGGAATTCTCACTCAAAATGGGCTTCCTTCAACATGACAAACTAATAATATCTCACACAATGTGGCAATGAGTATCCCCTCAACATAGTTACACAGGGATCTCAACAAAAATACATAGCGTGAAAATCTAATGACATCTCACATAATGTGGCAATAACGATCCCTCGACATAGTATCATATAGGGATCTTAATAATAATACATCATCTCAGCAATAATGAAAGGAAACATAACTTGACTACTTCATGTACCTTCACTTCTGAAGATGGCCAAAAAATTAAAGGATCAGATGCAAAAATCACTGCACCACTAAATTTATAGCATCGAGTAGTGTAAAATCGACTATCCATTCATCAAATTATGACACCGTCAAAATTTGGGCCTTCGAGAATCTTTTATATTCCCCATGATTCTCCAAAGTTTCTGCTCCATGTGCTGATTAGAGATCTGCTCCACAAATGGAAAATATGGTATTGCCATTGTGATCCTTACAGAATTTTGAGACTTTTGAGTATAAAGTTGGTTACATTCTGACTCTGGAGAATTTCATCCTCCAAGTGAATCTCTCAGATTCCTTGATATTCTTCAAAGATTCCACACTGTAGGTTGCCTGAAAACTTCACCGTCGCGTTCCCTACGAAATTTCATGAAATTTGACTATAAACTTGACATCATTATGACAAAATGAAAGTCTACCTCCCAAGGAATATTTCAAGAATCTTCATCCTCCTAGATTAGGGTTCCACACCCTCTCCTAGGAAAGGTTATGCCTCAGCCTTCGTGCATGGTTTCGATTTTTTTTTTCCACTCTCCTCCAAATTATTTCACCCCCTCTAGTGATCGAATGAAGATATATATATATTAAACTTGGCGTTTGTGCTCCGATTTCGGTATCATTTAAACTTGATTGTAGGCATATCATTGGAGTTGGAGGTTTATTTGTTGTTTGACTACCACATTTGTTTTGGTTTTTGGAACTTCCAGAGTGGCGAGCCAGCCCCACCGAGCCAAGCACGTTCGAGCCTCGCCGGTTCCGGCTATTAAAAGTGGCACCGTTTTGGATGGGGGCGGGTCCGCTAGTGGCAACCGACCTGCCACCATATATATATATATATATATATATGCTATTTTGGAACTTCGAACAATGTTGGTGGGGTTTGACTGCTTGCCACCCCAAACTTAATACATTTTTTAATGTGACTGACCGGTGGGGTGGGTGGGTCTAGCGGGCCATTCCCAACCCTTATTTTAATAAAAAAAAATTTCATTAAAACAAACCGGTTATTTTTTATTTTGACAAAAATAAGGGTCATTGGGAAAATTAATTAGGAAACAATTTATCCCATCCCGATGGCCGAATTCCGTGCACCGGGTCTCAATCAATTTTTAGAACCATTAATCCTAGTCCAAATGCCCACTTTACAAAAAATTTGACCAGATCTAACTTCTCCATACGATCTTGTTCCTACCATTGGAATTAGGACAACGAACACTTTGATCTGTACTTGGTTCGAGAGCAATATGACCACTTTTAATTTTGAGCTATTATAAGCACTCTTTGACCTCTATGTGTATCTAGATCCACATAGATCAGTCATGATCTATTTTTACCTTGAAGTGTCTTCCCGTTATCTAAGGTTTCAATTGCTTTAATGCCTGTAGTATTGCCAACATTTACTTCTCTTAAATAGATTTATGTAAATACTTTCCTTTGATTGGATGGCTTTCAAAAGAAATGGATCTTCCTTCTTGCATTAAAACGACACCAATTCCATTTCCTGAGGAATCACATTCCACAATAAAGGTTTTTTTGAAGTCTAGCGTAGCTAATACTGGTGTGTGGCACATTTCTTCTTTAATATTCTCAAAGGCCTTAGTTTCCTTTGGATTCCAATAAAATGCATCTTTCTATTAACAAACTTGCGACAATACCCTGTCAACCCAAGAAATCCTCATAGATGATTTATGGTTCTGGGGCTTTTCCATTACTTAATGGCTATAATTTGTTACGGTTTACCTTAGAACTGTCATGAGATACAATATGAACTGGATATTCGACCTCCTATACTCCAAAGAAGCATTTCGATGCTTTTGCATATAATTGTTTCTCGTCCAATAGTTTGAGCACCCTATCAACATGTTAAACATGATCCTTCCAAGACTTGTTATAGATTAGTATATCATAAAAAATACTAACACAAATTTTCTAAAGAAGGGTTTGAAAATGGAATTCATCAAAGCTTGAAATGTAGAAGGTGCATTAGTAAGGCCAAAAGGCATGACCAAAATTCATAATGGCCCTCATGGGTTCTAAAATTTGTTTTCAGAATTTCTTCAGTCTTCATTCTAATTTGGTGATATCTTGAACGAAGATCCAACTTGGTGAAGTAAATTTCTCAATGTGATTCATCTAATTTTTCATCAATAATAGGAATTACAAGTTTGTCTCTAATAGTGAGCTTGTTGGGCTCCCTATAAACTAGACACATGTGTCATGATCCATCCTTCTTATGCACTAATACTACTGGAGCAGAGAAAGAACTTTGACTAGGTTGAATTATACTAGCCTCTATCATTTTTGCAATGACATACATTCAATTTCACTCTTTTGGGCATAGGGATATTTGTAAGGCTTGTTGTTTGGAGGAACACTTCCTAGAATCAAATGAATAGTATGATCATGATCACGAATAGGTGGGAGGCCTTTGGGAGTCTCAAATTCCTTGGAATGATTGTCCAATACTTTTTGGAGATACGGAGAAATATATGATTTTGATGTTTGAACCTCTAGTGAGCATAATTGTGCAAGTATGCCCCGTTTTTATTTCTTTACAAGATTTTTCATGCCATTAGAGATGATTATCTTTCCTGGTTTCTCTGTGATATCCCTAAATTCAACTTCCTTTCCTTCCAAAAAAAAATTCAAGAAACGTTCTTGAAAATTAAAAGTTATCGTACCCAAAGATTGCAACCATTGGAATCCTAGTACATTATCACCACCACCCATTGGAATGGAAAAAATTGTACTATTCAATACATGTTCCCCCATTGTTAGCTTGATATTATGGCACTTTCCAAAGAAATTTATAGTTACTCCATTTGTAACCATCACTTAACGCTACGGTGTTGGATATAGGAAGAAATTTAATTCCTTGGCTATCATACAATGAATAAAATTATGGGTACTACTTGAATCAATCAGAACTATTACCTTTTTATTCTTGATATTTCCTTCTATCTTAATAGTTCGAGGAGTGGTAATTCCTGCCAATTCATTACAAGATATGGTTGGTTTCATTTATTATTTCTCTAGGGTTTGTTCCTAGCGTATATCCTCTTCTTTTGAAGTTTCTTGTTCCTTTTCTTCCTCCTCTTCACAATCTATGTAAAGAATTTCTTCTCAGCACACTTATGACCTTTAGTGTATTTTCTATCAGAACTATAACAAATCCCTTTTTATATTTTTTCTTCCAATGTGTTGTGGTGTCAACATTGTAGGTTGTGGAAAGCAAGGAGTAGAAACACTTCCATATTTATAGTTATGAGTGGTAGGCTTCCTTTTTGCCACAATTTTGCTTTCAATTTTTCTTGCCAACCTGAATTCCTTCTCCAATGAATCAGGTTCCCAAAGGTGAACCTCATGTTTAAAGTACCTATGAAGACATCAATTCTATGCTCCTCTAGAATATCATTTACCCTTATATTAAATTTTTGGAAGTCCTCAATGTGCTCCACCATTGAACCATTTTATTTGATATTTATCAATTGGGTAATGAAGGTGTTTCTCTTTTTATCCTCATAATGTGTATCATTTCTTCCGTAAAAATTGACCAAGTGATTTTTTTTACGAGAGAAAAGCCATCGATACCATACAAACTGGTTGGGTTCTAAATATAAAGTTTCAATGCATACCTTTTCTGTGTTTTCCACATAATGGAGATCAAAATATTGCTCCATATGTAGTATACATGTTTTAGGATCCTTGCCATCAAACTTCCTCATATCGATCTTTGGAATAAGGTGGGTCTTCAATCCAATGTTTTAGTCTATGAAATCATGATTGACATTTCTTTTTTCTCATTATGATTTTTCTCTGTTGGGTGTGGAGCCTGATTTAGAGGTCTTTGTTTTAGCCAGATGTATACCCCAGGAATATTGTGCACTCGTCCACACAGGGGGGACTTGTCCCCCTCGTGGGGGTTCAGGGAGGGGGATGATCCTCTCGGCTAGGGGGTATGGGGGGCAGTGGTCCCCTGGTGGGGGTTTGGGGAGAATGCCCCAAAAGCTAAAAATAGATGTAAAATTTCCTTGTAAAATATTGTAATTTCGTAGTCAATCTGGGTCGTTCATTAGGCAGATGATATAATGGTAGGTGTTATGTTTAATTTAGGGTTTTTTAACCTAGAAGGAAATTCCTATGTTCATATGAGGGAATTGTATTGCGGATGTATGTGGTGTGTGTATTCTGAGCAAAAAAGAGAAAGGGGGACTGTGTGAGAGAGTAGATGATATTACACCTGATATGATGTAGGTTGTGTCTCTTTATTTTGTTGGATAATATAAAGGAAGGACTAGTTGTTTCTCCGTGGACGTAGCCTAAGTTGGGTGAACCACATATACCTGTGTCTCTCTTGTTTTATATCTTTTCTGTGTTTTTATTTCCGCATATTTTATGTCTTCCATTTTTGTGTACTATATAATTTTCTAACATCCTCTACTAGATTTTCGCCATTAGGAATCTTTTCTTGTAGCAACTTTTTCAACCCTTCCTTCAAACCTTCAAGTTTTTCTTCTATACCATCGATCTTAGCTTCCATGCCATTCTTCAAACCATCCATCTTAGCTTCCATGTCATTATTCAAACCATCTATATTATCTTCTATGTGTTGAAATTTGCAACAAGAAACAATGAAATTGGCATCTAATAACAAAATCTAGAAAATGGCACCCAAAAATGGATACCATGTGAGGCTTTTGATTTAATTATCCCTTAATTAAATTGAAATTAAATTGTAATTTAATCTCATAACAACTTGTATCAGTTAACTAAGTGAGACAAAATTAGTTAGCTCAAGAATTTAGAGTTGAGGGTCGAAGGATAGGCATGTAAAGTGATTCTATTATTTATAGGGTCAAGTTGCAGTTGTAGCACTAGTATGGTGTGAGTGTAATCAATTAACTCAAATTAATTGAGTTAAAATCAGTTTAACTATTTCTATCTGAGTGATGACCTAGTGAGAGGTCAGGTGAGTTAAATTACATTTAATTCACAAGTAGTGATCTCCCAAGTAACTGATGATTCACTATTAATAGTTGCATGTATGTCAATTCTAATGATGACCTAGTTGAGACAGATGTTAAATGGAATTAAACTATTAGTTGTATTATTAGCAAATTTCCCGAGCACAATTATAAACTTAGAGGAAGGCTTCATAGGGATTTCATAGTCAAGCAAGGTTGATTATCCTATTTAATAGGGATTACACAGTCAAGGAAGGTTGATTATCCTATTTAATAGGGATTAATTTCCTATGGATTTCATGAGCAAGGCTGGGCTAAGTAGGGGCTAAGAATTGACTAAGTGTGGTCAATTCTTCCTATGAATTTCTAGTCAGTTTTGAGCAGGATCAGAGTGAGATGATCAATAGAGTGCTGGATTTTCTCGGTATGAGAAAGCATTATATTGTTTCATGATTCTTTGACTATGTAAAATATATAATAGAGGGTTTTTGAGAAGGTGTTTTCCCCAGGAATATCATGTGTTGTGTGACTGATAATTTACTTTCTCTTACTTGCATGTGATTGAGCGACCATGTTTTATATTCCGCAAAAATAATAGAAGGATTCAATATCATGCTTTAGTACATTACATGATCAGATTGAATCTATGGTATATAGAGTTTCTATATAATTTATACATGGTATCAGAGTTTTGTTAGAGATTTTCTACATGGTATCATAGCACCAGGAATCACAATAGAAGAGAAGAAATTGATTTTGTATTAAACATGTTCAAATTTGCAGCTTTATTCTTCAAGGTCCAGCAACAGATCAAGAAGTATTTTAATGGATTGAGACTCGCATATGAACTTGAGGTAAATTTGAATTATATTTCATGGAAGGAAAAGATGGAGGCAGTGTTGGAGGACAACAAGTTGAAGGAATTCATAGATAATGATTTTCCCAAGCCCGCAGTAGTAGATGCCCAACTTCTTGATGCATGGAAGAAGATGGTAGCAAAGGCAAGAATGATATTTTTAGAGGGAGTTAGACATCATATTGTCTCGAGTCTCCATGAGAAGGCAACTCCATATGCTACGTGGAAGGCCTTGATAGATCTGTTTCGGAACAACAGTGACCAAAGGAAGTTGGCGCTGAAGTATAAGCTCAGAAAGATCAAGAAGGAGGAGGTCGAGATGGTACAAACATAATTGTTGAAGTTCACTCAATGTTGAGATGAGCTTGGAAGTGTTGGTGTAACCGTAGCCGATGATGACTTGGTGAGCCTAGCACTTATATGCCTTCCCAAGAGTTGGCATAGTTACGAGGACTTTTTGAATGGGAGGGATAAGTTACCAGATTGGGAGCGACTATGGTCAGATTTGGTAGTAGAAGAGATAAGGCGGAGCACTAGAGATGGGACCTCTAGCACCAACAAAGAAGAAGATTGTGCATTAGTGGGAAATAAAAATAAGGCCAATAAAAATAAATCCCAAGGCAAAGAGGGCAAGAGAGACTTTTCCAAGATCAAATGTCTTCACTGTCATTAGCATGGGCACTATGATTCGAATTGTCCATAGAAGAAGGAAAGAAATAAGGAGCCTTCAGTTGCAACGGGTGAAGCATTGGCTTCACAGGTCAAGCTTGATTTTACTCTCATTTCATGCATGGAAAACACTGTAATGGGATGCATGTGGTATTTATACAACAGTTCCTCATTCCATATGATAGGGAATATAGATCTCTTCAGTGAATTGGAGGAGAAGGACCTCCAGCAGAACATAGAGTTTGGAGATGATGATGGATATAGCGCAACCCGCATAGGTACAATTACCTTTCAAAGGGAGTCTGGCTCCCCTCTCAGACTATCAGATGTTTTTTATGTTCCAGGCCTAAGGAATAATCTTATCTTAGTAGCGGTATTGGAAGAGCATGGTTATGAGGTGGTGTTTAGAAAAGGAAAGGTGTTTCGTAAACACATATCCATGGGACAGGTGAAGCAGATCGGTTTAAGAGTCAAGAACCTGTATGATCTCGAGGTTAAGGATGCATGCAAGGAATTGAGGAGCAAAGAAGTTGTTAATGACTTGGTGGTTGAGAGGGAGAAATTATCTCTCAACATGCAACCTTAGAAGCAGTTTTAGAAGGTTGTGGAGTAGCCACAATTAGAGAAGTAGAGAGGAGACCAAGTGGAATATTCCACTCAAGCAGAGACCTCCAGGAGGGGGAAATTTCGAGCTAGATGGGCAGACGAAGTACATGCAGCTATACCTCCAGGTGTGAGATGGGGCGATGTGCAGATATAATCCCAAGAAGAAATTTGGGCAGGGTACATTGAGATGGTGTGTCTCATGGATTGAACCTGGCTAGGAGGAGCCCACAAAACCATAGTAGTATGAAGGATCATTTATATTGACGTAGTCAGATGTTAGGAAGACATAAATCAGAGTGATAGATGTCAGATACTGGAGCGAAGATCAGAGTTGGAAGCAGTGCAGAGTGCATGGATGCAGATGTCAGCAGTAGCACAGAGAGTTCAGTAGACATGTGTAGTAGTCAGAAGACTCTGATGACAGATGCATTATACCAATTCCGTTGTTCAGAGGCTATTCAGTTTCAAAAGATCTGCATGTGAAAACAACACTAGAGAAGTGTTTAATGCAGAACATCCCAGAGGTATTGGATAGGGATAGATTGATTCCTTTCTTTTTGAGAGGGAGTGTTGAAATTTTCAACAAGAAATAGTGAAATTGGCATCCAAAATCAAAATCTATAAAATGGCATCCAAAAATGGCTACCATGTGAGGCTTTTGATTTAATTATCCCTTAATTAAATTGAAATTAAATTGTAATTTCATCTCATAACAACTTGTATCAGTTAACTAAGTGAGATAGACTTAGTTAGCTCAAGAATTTCTAGTTGAGGGTCAAAGGATAGGCATGTAGAGTGATTCTATTATTTACAGGGTCCATTTGCAGTTGTAGCACTAGTGTGGTGTGAGTGTAATCAGTTAACTCAAATTAATTGAGTTAAAATCAATTTAACTAGTTCTAAATGAGTGATGAGCTAGTGAGAGGTCAAGTGAATTAAATTACATGTGTCATGTGATTGATAATTTTCTTTCTCTTACTTGCATGTGATTGAGTGACCATGTTTTATATTCCACAAAATAGTAGAAGGATTCAATATCTTGTTTTAGTACATTACATGATCAGATTGAATCGACTGGTATATAGAGTTTCTATATAATTTCTACATGGTATCATAGTTATGTTAGAGATCTTCTACATGGTATTAGAGTGCCAAGAATCACAATAGAAGAGAATAAATTGAGTTTTTCTTGAAGAGGTTCAAATTTGCAGATTTATTCTTCAGGGTCCAGCAACAGATCAAGATGTATTTTAATGGCTTCAGACTCGAGTATGCACTTAAGGGAAATTAAAATTATATCACATGGAAGGATAGGATGGAGGTAGTGTTGGAGGACAACGAGTTGAAGGAATTCATAGATATTGATATTCCCAAGCCCTCAGCAGCAGATGCCCAACTTCTTGATGCATGGAAGAAGAAGGTAGAAAAGGTGAGAATGATATTGTTAGAGGGAGTTTGATATCATATTGTCTTGAGTCTCCATGGGAAGGAAATTCCATAAGCTATGTGGAAGGCCTTGACAAATTTTTTTCAGAACAGTAACAACCAAAGGAAGTTAGCACTGAAGGACAAGCTCATAAAGATCAAGAAGGAGGAGGGCGAGACGATACAAGCATACATGGCGAAGTTCACTTAATTTCAAGATGAGCTTGGAAGTGTTGGTGTGACAGTAGCCGATGATGACATCGTGTGCCTAGCACTTCTATGCCTTCCAAAGAGTTGGCATAGTTACCAGGACTCTGTGAATGGGAGGGATAAGTTACCAGGTTGGCAGCGACTATGGTCGGATTTGGTAATAGAAGAGATAAGGAAAATCACCAAAGACAGGACCTCCAACACCAAAAAAGAAGAATATTGTGCATTAGTGGGAAAACAAAATAAGGCCAAGGGAAAGTAATCCCAAGGTGAAGAGGGCAAGAGAGAATTTTCCAAGATCAGATGTATTCATTGTCACGAGCATGGGTACTATTCTTTGAATTGTCCACAGAAGAAGGAAATCAAAGGAGCCTTCAGTTGCAGTGGGTGAAGCATTGGATTCACATTTTGAGCTTTATTTTACTCTCATTGCATGCATGACCAGCACTGTAATGGGATGCATGTGGTATCTAAACAGCGATGCCTCATTCCATATGATAGGGAATATAGGTCTCTTCAGTGAATTGGAGGAGAAGGACCTCCACCAGAACATAGAGTTTGGAGATGAAGAGAGGTATAGTGCAACCCACATAGGTACAATTACCTTTCAAAAGGAGTCTAGATCCCCTCTCAAACTAGCATATATTTTGTATGTTCTAGGCCTAAGGAATAATATTGTCTCCGTAGCGGTATTGGAAGACTGTGGTTAGGAGGTGGTGTTTAGAAAAGGAAAGGTGTTCCATAAACACATAGCCACAGGACAGGTGAAGCAGATCGGTTCAAGAGCCAAGAGCCTATACGCTATCGAGGTTGAGGATTCATGCAAGGCTTTGAGGAGAAAATCAGTGGTTAATGACTTGGTGGTTGAGAGGGAGAAATTATCTCTCAACATGCAGCCTTAGAAGCAGTCTTAGAATGTTGTGGAGTATCCATAATTAGATAAGCAAAGAGGAAAATGAGTGGAAGATTCCACTCAAGCATAGACCTCCGGGAGGGGGAAATTTCGAGCCAGATAGGCAGAGGGAGTACATGCAGCTATACCTCCAGGTGTGAGGTGGGGGAATGTGCAGATATAATCCCAAGAAGAAATTTGGGCAGGGTCCATTGAGATGGTGTGTCTCACAGATCAAACCTAGCTACGAGGAGCCCACAATACAATACTAGTAGGAAGGATATGTTAGATTGATGCAGTCAGATGTAAGGAAGACATAAATTAGAGTGACAGATGTCAGGTACTGTAGCGCAGATCAGAGTTAGCAACAGTGCAGAGTGCATGGATGCAGATGTCAGCAGTAGCGCAGAGAGTCCGGTAGACATGTGCAGTAGTTATTATTAGTCAGAAGACTCTGATGGCAAATGCATTATATTGATTCAGTTGTTCGAAGGTTATTCAGTTTCAGGAGAGTTGCATGTGCAAACAACACTAGAGAAGTGTTGCATGCAGAACATTCCAAAGGTACCAAATCAAGATAGATTGATTCCTTTCTTGTTGAGAGGGAGTGTTTAAATTTGCAACAAGAAACAATGAAATTGGTATCCAAAAACAAAATCTAGAAAATGGCACCCAGAGATGGCTACCATGTGAGGCTTTTGATTTAATTATCCCTTAATTAAATTGAAAGTAAATTGTAATTTCATCTCGTAACAACTTGTATCATTTAACTAAGTGAGATAGACTTAGTTAGCTCAATAATTTTGAGTTTGGGGTCAAAGGATAGGCCTGTAAAGTGATTCTATTATTTACAGGGTCTAGTTGTAGTTGTAGCACTAGTGTGGTGTGAGTGTAATGAGTTAACTCAAATTAATTGAGTTAAAATTAGTTTAACTAGTTCTAACTTAGTGACGAGCTAGTGAGAGGTCAAGTGAATTAAATTACATTTAATTCACAAGTAGTGATCTACTAAGTAACTGATGATTCACTATTAATATTTTCATGCATGTCAATTTTAATGATGACTCAATTGAGATATAGGTTAAAGTAAAGTAGACTATTAGTTTTATTATTAGCGAACTTCCTGGGCACAATTATAAATTCATAGGAAGGCTCCATAGGGATTGCACAGTTAAGGAAGGTTGATTATCCTATTTAATAGGGATTAATTGCCTAGGGGTTGCGTGAGCAAGGCTAGGCTAAGCAGGGGTTGAGAATTGGATAAGTGTTGGTTAATTTTTCCTATGAATTGCTAGTTATTTTTTAGCAGCATCATAGTGAGATGATCGGTAGAGTGCAAGATTTTCTCGGTGTGAGAAAGAAATGTATTGTTTCATGATTCTTTGACTATGTACAATCTATGATAGAGGGGCTTTGAGCAGGTGCTTTCCCTATGAATATCTTGTGTTGTGGGATTGATAATTTCCTTTCTCTTACTTACATGTGATTGGGTGATCGTGTTTTATATTCCGCAAATATAGTAGAAGGATTCAGTATCTTGGTTAAGTACATTACATGATCGGATTGAATCCATGGGTATATAGAGTTTCTATATAATTTCTACATGGTATCGGAGCTGTGTTAAATATTTTCTACAATATTTCTTCTTTTAAACAATCGATGTTTCCTTTTACTTCATATTTTGTTTCCCTTTGGGAAAGAGAAATTTGTTACACTTTTTCCCGTAATTTTGATATATCATGCTACAATTATTCCTTTTCATGCATCATAGTAGAGCTTTTTGAGGGCTTAATATGTGTGGAATTTTTTTTTTTGGGAGGAATTTTAGAACCCAATACTGATATATATGCTTCAATATGCCCTTTGAATCACTTCAAACTGGTTTTTCAAACAAAAGTTATGCAATTTTTAAAAAATACACACCTTTTTTGTTGCTTTGTAGGAACTTGATCTTGAATCTATTGTATCTTTGTAATTTTGGATCTCCAAAGTCTGAAATTTTGTCGTGTCATAGCCCTATGAGTCTTCTTTCCAACCTCACAATTTAGACCAAGGTTGGAGTCTTCAAGAAAGATTTATGCCTGATCTCCCACGATGACCTGATTATGGAATGGTTCAGTAGAGAAATCTTGTATGGAGTGCCACGTGTCATTGTTTTTACCTTTGGCCTCAAATTTTCTACAGGAAAAACTAAATTTTGGGTAATTTCAACCACTATTTATAGGATGCAAATGTGATGCCTGAAATTAAAGTTATGACGATTTTCCCTAGGTGACCTATTTGAGATAGAATTTTGGAGCCTGAAAAAACCCTAAATTACCTAGATCATATCTCCGAAAATATAATGAACCAGAATATGAAATTTTTACATGACGTTCACCAAGATTTTCTATACCCATGGTAAAAATTTCAGATTCTAAAGCTTTGTAGAAAAAACGTTATAGCAAAAATTCCAAGATGACATGTTTGAAGAAGTGAAACCCTAGAATCCCAAGCTCTAATACCAAATGTTATGCAACCCGCTCACAATATAGAAGAAAAGATAGATCAATGACTTAAAAATTGTCCTGTTTGAGGGGAAATCATCCTTTAAATTACATAAATAAACAATTCTTGGATGACTCAAATGACAAAACCTTCTTTCTATATATAGAAGTCTAAGGGGTCATAATATAATCAGAGCATACATAATAATAATAATGTAATGGCACAACAATAAAAAAAGTGGGCTTCTATGGGGCACAAAAATAACAATAAGGGGGATACATTAATAATAACAATAAGGGGATACACTTGTATTAGAGGGACCTACCATTTTTATTGTTTTGGCCTAGTGATTCGGTGTGGATTATGGTAAAGCCTGACTTCTATTGACAAGGGTGAGGTGGTTTAACCTCAGGATGCCCTGGTTGGCTCTTTCAGTTTGAGTCCTAATTTCATGCTTGGAATATTCCACGAAGGTGATTGGCTGAAGCGATATTTGGCTCAGCCAATCTATGGTCGGGTGGAACGTGGAAGTCTCATCCCGGGTTGGCTTTTGCATTCATTAATAAGAGGCTTCATCCTTGAGATTTGATTTATAAATGTATTGGTTTATATGTGGATCCTATGGAAGATGTATCCACGATATTTCTATTGTTATTATGTTGGTTATGATCATGTATTATGACAGTGATGATGTATGGCTCTCCTCATTTTTTTATTTTTAAATGAATAAACAATGTATATATGACCTAATAGATGATATTGCAGCTAATGATGTAAGGGAACAATGCTTCTTAGTGAATCTCAGATAAGTATGATACCCCTACACTCAGATATGTTGTTAACACCTGTAGATTAAATATTTCTTATATGTTTGATGAAATTTATGTCATGGCTAGTAGGGGTCCAGTTTAGGCCTTGTCATTGTTTTTGTAAATACATCATTATTTCACTGTTTTATTTCATTTATGAACTTTTCATTGAGTTATGGGAAATCGCTTGGACTTTGGGCCTAAAAAATTTCCTTAAATTCCACAAACGTAGGCACAAATCTAGACAATTTAGTTCCTGGATGAATGCATGCCTATGTCATGGGAGTGTCCAGAGCCTCCCAGGCATACTCATGCCTATATTGTGGGAGCGTCCAGGGGTTAAGTAGGTTAAAAAATCAGTGGGACCCAGGGGCTAGTTACTTGAGTGGTTGGGATAGTTCTTGGGATTCTTATTGTTGATGTGGAAGGTTTTTATGATGTTTTTTTGTCAGTTCCATTTCCTTAAGGTCACCTAGGAGGTTGAATCTGATCATAGTAGATTGTCGTCACATGTTTACCTTGGTTAGACAGTTACTTGGGTAGATATGGGAGGAGGGTATTACAGTCTCTTTAATATTATAGTGCAAGGAAGCCTCGGTCGGGTAGATGACTTGAAGGACCATGTTACACAAAAGGGAATTTATTGAACCTATAATGGTGAGTAACTACCAAGAAAATGAAACTTAAATGACCTGGTTATGAAAAACTTAGTCATACACTCATTGAATTATGAGTGTGAATGGATGTGTCTAATATAAGTAGTGAGTTGATATTGTTACCTGTGGAAGCCTTACAAAGCATAGGATAACTACAGAGATAGGTATTGATTTGAAATTTCATCTGTTAAATTACATGATGTTTTGTAGAGATCAATATCTCCCACATAAAAATTTAATGTTGTTGGTTGTAACACATATGTGTTATTAGTTTTCTGATGTAGGAATTTAATGAAATACCATAAATCTAGAAGTGGCGAGACAATGAAGACAAATACCTTTGTTGAAGTAGTGGAAAAGGAAAATAACGTGAATATGTCGTTGATATACAAGAAAAATGATATCAACGTATCAAAAAAGGAGTAGTCTAAATACTTCTATAGTGAAAAAAATATACACGGAAGGGTGCATTATTAAGGATGACACTCGATATGTGTGTACACTAAGTATGGTATTCATTTAGGGGGGGATATTGTAACATCCAATCAATAATCCCTCAATAATATTGTATTTAATTATGTTAATGGTGCCCATAAAGTCTAGTAAATGTAAATGGGTCAAAGGCCCGAAACAACTCTAACATGAATTTTATTAATAAATTGCTAAAGTTGAAGAAGGGGGGGAACTAACATAGATCCTAATGTTTATAAGGTAAATTTGTAAGGGGTAACTTGGGAGATTCTTCCTCTCCATCAAAATTAGTTAGCCAAATATCTAATCTCACAAGTGAATCACAAAATTTCCTAGGAGTATGGGCCACATACCCATTCTAGTGGCTGACCATGTATCCCAAGGAAGGAAATTGAATTATCATGCTAAGAAATATGTGCATGGGGAAGGAACATATAGATAATGTGAAAGGCAGTGAGGAAGAGTAGTAGACTATGAAGATGAGCACAATGTTGTGCATGTGAACCAAAGTAGCTTGTGAATTTTATTTGAACTAGATGTGGTTTAATTTTGTGGCTTTGAGAAAAAGGTGTGATATATCCTTTTGAGAAGCAGTAGCCCATGTAAGGTTTTGGGTGACGCATAATTGAAGAAATAAGTTAGCATGTGGAATCCTTTAGGGTGAGCAAGGGGCTAGAAAATTATCTCAGCATCCTGACCATAGTTTCGCTCAAAGAACTCATATAGAATCCTCCCTCGAGGCATGACCGGTAGATAGAATGTATCCTACCACTCCATACATAGACCTATAATCCCATCGACTACTGCAAGCAAGGTTTAACTCACAACCACAACCATTCTTCATCCATACTCAATCAAATTTCATCTCAAACCTACCATCACAGTTTTGGGGTATGATAAATGAGGGTGGAATACAAACCAACAGGCCTTCAAACTCTCTTCATAATTGATATGGGAAATATTGAATAATAAGGTTGACCATGGGATAACAACACAATAATGGCCTGGGAATGGAATAACACATTGGTCGTGGGTTCAAGCCTTCAACTCTTTATAATCAGAGAGTTGGGCCAATACTGTGTTGTGTACTTACAAGCATCGACGCAAATGGCAAAGCTAAGCTACAACCAGTCAAGCACTAATACAACAATAAGCCTCAAACTTGCAAAAAACTAGTGACAAAATAATAACACGAGATCTTATAGTGTGCTATGAGCTCTTTTCCACATGGGTTGGGTTTGATGGTGTTTTGATTGCTTTGATGCATATATTAACTTCAAGATATAACCCACCAATGGGGCCCTCAAATACTTCTTAAATAAACAGTGTAAGCTCAGGTTCATTTCCCGAGCTCGACTCCTACACGACCTTATCAAAGAGTGTTAGTGAGCCAATGCCAACTAAATGGACTAATCTTTCAAAAATAATGCAAGCGGAGAAAACCATAACATAAACTATGGTGTCAAGGAGTGAGCGCGTTGGTTCTATCAGTTGTGCTAACTAGAGCATGCACAGAGTAATTCTTGGGTTCATTCTGACGGTGAGGACTCCAAATGAAATTGCAAGTGATACTAGGGAAAATTAATGAATTAGCTAGACCATGTGCCAACCGTCTAGTTGTGATTGATGGCAGAGGAGGAAAGAGGTAATTGCATGTAGGTGGCTTCATCAATGCTAGGGTTTAATTCTTCATATGATCGCAACAGGTGGCATCTCATACACAAAACTCTTATGTCATAGAATATCAAGGTGATAATGTATAACATTGGAAATCAATTTATACCCCAAGTTTGAAACTCACGGCAACAAGAAATTTCATTAGCATCGATATATTAAATACCCAAATGAGGGTAAGATCTCACCTGAGACACTAATGAACATTATTGGAACAAACTGAAATGATAAGAAAAAAACATATAACATTCAAAGTATTCATCATACATTTACCATGCATCATAACATAGAAAATTGAGAGGGGGAAACATACACACTGTCCTTTCTTATTCAATTCCATAAGATAAGTTTAGACATAACTCCTTATGGCTCCTTACAATAGATGATGGCTCAAAATCCTATTCTCAACTTCTTCCATTCTATCTCGTTACAAAACATAATCTCAACCCACAATAGCAACATCCAACAACATGTTGAGCCAGCAACAATTCCCCACCCCAAAATTTAGGCCTTGTTTCCAAACGTAAGAAGAAATGGGTTTTCCCTCCTAATTTCTCTTTTGACCTTGAAGGTTTTGATTTCATGTTGAGCTACTTAACAAGACTCAATATTGGTCTATACTTGTTTCCTTGCTTTTCACTGAGAAATTTTTTAGCAGTTTTTTTTATTTCTTTTGCATTTAGCCTTAGAGTTTCACAGTTCACGAAGTTTTGACCTTTTCCCTTGGCAGCATTTCCAACACTTGGGTGATTTCATTTTTCTTCACTTTTGCAATCTTCAAGCCTTAGTCCATTTTGTGCATCTTTAATAAAATTTCAAGAGCGAGGTATTACAACTATTATATATGATTCACCAGTTGAGTCATATGAAACAGAAAGTAGCTATATGAACTGTTCCCCGTAAGCCTAGAAACGAAAATCCCACCAAATACAACAACACCTAAGGCATCACTAGACCAAACCTCAAGGAGGGGATATAGCTAGTATTCTGATAAAAGATAGATAGAATAGAGTAGCCATTCAAGTCAGGGAGGTTGAGCTAGGTTGTCACTAGAAGAGATAGTGATTGAGTTCTACACTCGAAATAGAGTTACCACATATCCCTCAACAAACTAAATGGTACGGCACACAGACAGGTTTATCATACCTAGAATGGAGAAGGAATGATGATGCACATTACATACGTTGATTCACAAGTTGAGGGTCATATGCAACAGTGACTAGATGAACCGTTCACCAAAAGCCTAGAAGAAAAGAGGCCAGGTAGGTGTCATTCACGCAGGTCAGGTCAGGTAGTGTCATTTAGGCAAGTCAAGCTAGTGCCCATTCCCCTAACTACTCCACACATTCCAAGTTCCCACCCACCAGATGAAGATATGTTCCCCATGTTACTACTTCCATACGAAAGAGGAGAGCTAGGTTGTCGCCAGAAGAGATTGAGCCAAGTTGTTTCCATACGGGCATATCGGTTGAGCTCAAGCTGATACCAAACGGGAGAGAGGATGTTCACCCAAGTCAACACGTATAGAGAAATGAATCTTATGCTGCTAGTCGGAAAGAGCGGTTAGATGCGGGAAGTATGAGGGTGGGAGATCCTAATTGATAATGCTACATCTTTGGGTTTGGGTGAGGTGGAAGAGAAGGGAAGAAAAATTGATTTATTTAGAGATTGATTGATTTATTGACGGATAACATCTTTCAATATAGGTGTTCCTACCAACAACGGGAAACATATCCCCAAATAGGCATCCCACGGAAGACAAATGAATTTACATAAAAACCACTAAGAAAAGGGTGAAGTGTCGAGGTACTACAAATTTAATGAAGGGATCCCTTTTTGTGTTGTGTAAGCTTGTAGTGTCCATACTTTGAATGTTAATAGCCCTTGACTAAACAATAGAAATGTTTAGCATTGATTTCATGAATATGAAGGAGAGTGGTCTTCATAAACTCTACCCTATTTTGAACCCCACTGAATCCTAAGTGAAACCTTTGCTTAAGGAATCAAATATGGGTCATGGGTGGTCAACTCCAAGAGGGATTGCAATATGGCTAAGCTTATATTGGGATGGAACATGGCTCACCCTTATTTAATTTCTCTCAAAATTAGGAGAACTAAATCAATGTAGTATTCCTTTGTTAATGAAAGATATTGTTGTCTGTTATTTCATGAAGGTTGTTATGTTAGATTTCTATGTACAAGTCTAATGATCAACTGAAAATGGTTAAGATGGTTTACTGAATATGTATAAGTGATGAGCTATTGATGGTTATTCCCTTCATGAATGAGCACTATAGGTAGAAGTACCCATTAAAGCATGTTTCCTGTAATATTTTGGAAGTAAATTGTATTGTGAATTAGAAATCAAAGTTTGAATGGAGCTTTAAGGCTCTTCTTGTAATTTAAATATGAATGGATTTTACTAGGTCGATTGTGGAATGCAATAACTATGCAATATCCTTATTATTTTTTCCTTGGGAAGATGTATCATTGAAGACAATGTCTAGGAAGCCTACATAGGTTGGCTAAGGCTTCTAAGCCTTCAAAAGCCTTTGGGAAAGTTCTCTGCCTCATTATAGTGCTATGAAATCAGCTTGAGAGCCTACTGGGAGTTACCAAAATTCAATGATTACACCTTGGAAATTTTTCGGTTGTATGGATTTTTTTTTGAAATTTTTGGTTCAAAGGCTCTGTCCCTAACACTTGGCCACATGTGCCAATAAGGGGGTTGTGACCATGCATTTAGTTAGGAGGTGCTTAAGTCAAGAAGGCAGGATATCACTATTGACATATCAGGCTATCGGTATCGGTTAGGTGATACTTCAATTTGTAATCAATGTAAAATATACAAATAGATTTTGAAAATGTTCATTGTGTAATGGAGAACTTCCCATCATTAGGAAATTGGTGTATCAATGATCAAGATGTCAAGTGTCAGTTAATACATCACAACAACGCCTAATGCAATGCCAAGACTAACAAGCACTATACATATATCATCTAATAAAAGAAGTTAGTAGATAAATTGCCTAGTGGTTGACATCCATCAATTAGGCCAAGGAAAGGCCATGAGTGAAGTTTCATGTTCTACCCTCTGATCGAGGGCCCAATGGCCTGGTGACCCAATATAATTTTTTTTGTAGATGGAAAATTCTAGCGGCTTAGTAGTAGAGGTGCCAACTAAAGAAGATATGAATCTTTATTAGTTGATGACCTATAAATCATATCAGACCCAGACATAATGGAGGTATGTTGTTTATCCCGGGGGCTTGGTGTTGGGAGCGATGACAAGTCATGATGATGTGACATGAAGAAAGGCCAGAGATGATGTGGTGTGCTTATGTGGAGCTAATATGGCATGTTGACTAATGTTGACATGTCATGATGAAATGGAATAAAGTAGAGCTTGGGTGGTGTGGCATGATGATATGTTGACGTGGCAACAAGATATGGTTGGGGATGATGTGGATGTTAGAGTATCAATATCTCAGGCTATTGGATATCAAGTCGATTCACAAGAGAGCATGTTATGTCCTCGATAGCTCAGGGGTGGGGGTAACCCAAAAAATATAAAAGGTGGATGATGGGAAGGTAGTTATGGTAGTTTACATTATGTTATTGGCTTATCGAGCATCAACTTTTGGGTGAAGGGGATGTGTATGAAGCAATGGATACTCTCGATACTATCAGTTCTTGTTAATCTTGTTAACTATAGGAAGAAAATTTCATTATTGAACTATATATTATCGAGAAATCAGGTTTCAGGTGATGTTGCGAACCCCTATTACTAACATATCCCAAAATCGTGAAAAGAAAGAAAATTTTCGGTAAAAATCACATCATTAAAGTTTTGTGGTTCATTGTTAGGACAAGATGAAGAACCAAATCTTGGCATGAAGTTAAATAGATGAAATGAAAAAAATTTAGCAATTATGATATAATAGTTAAATTTAACTAAATAAATATTATTTATTAATAAATAATATTTTAATATAAAGAAATAATTGTTAGAATATACTTGTTAATGTTGGATTAAGGAAAATAATAAAAAAAAGAAAATTTAAAGAAATGAATCTCTAAAATAAAAATAATATTTAGATTAAATCTAAATAATCAAAACAATAAACAATTAATAAAATAAAATAATATTTAGGTCAAACTTAAATAATCTAAAACAATTATTTTTAAAAACTTCAAAATAAATATAAATAATATATGGTCAAATTGAAGTTAAATAGATGAAAGGAATTTTTTAGCGATTATAATATAACAGTTAGATTTGACTAAATGAATATTATTTATTAATAAATAATATTTTGATATAAAGAAATAATTATTAGAATATACTTGTTAATGTTGGATTAAGTAAAATAATTAATAAAAAGAAAATTTAAAGAAATGAATATCTAAAATAAAAATAATATTGAGACCAAATCTTAATAATCAAAACAATAAACAATTAATAAAATAAAAATAATATTTAGGTTAAACTTAAATAATTTTAAACAATTAATTTTAAAAACTTAAAAATAAATAAAAATAATAAATGTTCAAATTAAATAAAAAAATATTTCTATCAAATCTAAATAATCAAAATACATCAAATATACTCCATAACACACTGATATATTAATAATTAGTAACTTAGCAAAGGTGGAGGCAAACCAAAATGGATATTTCTTCTTAACAAGTCAACATTTCACTTCCAAATTTAACCAACAAAATAAAACACCAAATATATTCCATAACACACTGATATATTAATAATTAGTAACTTAGCAAAGGTGGAGGCAAACCAAAATAGATCTTTTTTCTTTTGATAACAAGTCAACATTTCACTTCCAAATTTAACCAACAAAATAAGAGAACAAACTTTCAAGGGCATACTTGCACATATTAGTTTTGACTTTGTATGTCAAGTTGTAACTCTTTTAAAAGGAGTTGTTTTTAGTGCAACTTTTTGGAGTTTCAGGTGCCGGAATCGGGTGAAAAAAATTGAGGTAAAATTTTGATTTATGTTATTTAAACTGGTTTTTTTGACTGTACATATGGATTCAGTACCCTAAAAAGTCTTAAAAGCATTTTCATTGTGCAGAATTACCCATCAAACTTCTGTTTTCAATCAATTCCTGCTGGATTTAAAAAAATTAAACCGGAAAAAATTACTATAAAACCCTTGAAAAAATCATAACCAAAAGATTTTCCAGACACCTTGGCACTTTACTAAAAATAATGTCCCTCTGGCTAATATCGCATTGTTAATATTGCATTGTTGTACAGGAAGGGCGTTGCAAATATATTTAAGATTGCAAAGTCATTCTATTTTTACTAAATGGCAACTCTTATTCATCAAAAAGTCCACAATAAAGGGCTGAGTGAAACAAAACAATTTAAACAGAAAGCCTGGAAGAATCTTGAATCTTTCTGGTTTGTAGGTGACAAACTGAAAGGACAAACAGATTTGGCTTTATATTGATTCTACCATGGAAAATGCCATGGAGTTCCATCAATATTGAAAATGGCTGAAGCATTATGCCAGGGAATTGATTGTCCCGTGATAATTTTCGGAATCGAACAGAATTTTTAAAAATCTGAGCCAGACCAACAAAAATTTTAAAATCTAAAGATGTCTGAGCCCGGACTTGAACCGGGGACCTTTAGTGTGTGAGACTAACGTGATAACCGACTACACCACCCAGACAGATATTCATGTTTTCGACATTAGTTTTTTCTATTGTTATAGAAATTTAAAACTGATTGCAGAAACAAATAGCTTGATTCGATGGTACTACAGAATATGCTAGTGTTCAATGACCTTGCGGAAATCTTAGAAATTTCATGAAAATGTCCGAGCCCGGATTCGAACCGGGGGTGATCGTAAATATGCCATGGAATCGATTGTTTTGAGGAAATTTTAAGACCCTACTGAGAATGTCTGAGCCCAGACTCGAACGGAATTTTTAAAACCCTAATTAAAATATCTGAGCCCAGACTGGAGCCAGAGAAATTTTAAAACTAATGAGACAAAAACACAGCTTGAAAAGTATAGAAAAGGTATGTCCAAGTTTTTTATTAAATGAAATTAGAATTAAAAAAAAAAAAAAAAAAAACAAACAACTTATAGAGGTAATTTATAAAATTAATAAATTAAAATTAATTAAAATAAAAATAAAAATATTTTTTATATTTATAATTATAAATTTATTTTGATGGTTTATTTCATTACACTAAATGATGTTTATTGGGATACTTAATTGGATTCTTTATGGAAGTTTGTTTGTTTGTTTTTTTTTTTTTAATATTAGGATTTGTATAAAATTTGTGCTTGGTCACAATATATACATCATATACATAAGAATGTTTATAATAAAAACATCTTTTTGTAGGTCCCAAACGTTAAAGAGAGCTAATGACATGCTTACAAAATTAAGAAAATGCATTTGCAAAACATCTATTTCCTTCTTCAATTTGGTGACAACATTCATACAATTACAACTCACTTTCCCCACACAATTATTATCTTCCATTATTCCTTTGAGGCCCCTCCTTATTCTATCTTCCATTTGTTTCCTAACACTCAACACCTATAATGTTTTCCTAGAGTCAACATAAGCCTTGTGCCTTATTGCTACAAAGCTAGGTGCACATAAAGGGGAGTAGAGAGCTACCAAACTACGGGGAATATTAGTTTTCCAAGCTAGAGAGAAGGGGTGTAGAACATTACCAGCCCATAAGCCACCAGGGATCTTTAACAAAAATCAACAAGACAAACAAAACAAAGAGATTTGAGGGATAACAATTCCTTGCCCAGGCTAGTTGTGGGGGTCGTCGTAGGGTCATAAAGTGCCTATAAATCCATAGAGAGCTAACCAATTTTTGACCCTTTGCCACCTTTTCAAGATTGCATTTTACATTAGGTGCCAAGTTGTGTGCTTCTGCCCAATTAAGAAACAACTTCACCTACCAGACTAGAGGGGCAAACCGGTAGACCCTCACAAGCACATTTATACATTTATCAATTCCACTTGCTATCCTTGGCTCTGACTGTCGCATAGAATTAGTTATGATGCACGTAAACTTAAACAAAGTTTCCTCATCCTGGAGGTGCCAAGCAAACCACAATGTCTACAAGAGGTTACATTCAATTATCTCTATGAGGAAACTTGAAGCAAATGAGATGCATTGTCTAGAGGAGTTCAAGTGCATTGTTTTGAACCTTAGACATATTAACCCACACACACGAGTAGTTATGGTCGCAGAGCAGGACATAATTTCCTTATTGTGGAATACAATCATACTTTCGAGTCGATGATCAATATTGTGCTCACATTATAGCCACTAATGAGGAGTGAGCATGGTGAGGCGATTTTGTATATATTAGCTTCAAGTGTGAAATTATGGAAAGATGCCATGATGTGATTCATGCTCTTAGCTACATGCAGGGAAATGTAGACATTTGGTGATAGGTTTGCAGTTTCTCAAGAAAATTTAATCTAAATCAAGAGACACATTTCTACTCTATTGTTCTGTAGAATTCAATTCATAATTTAGAACAACATTCACAAACATGCGTTACTTTTTCTAGGGGAACCCAGCTGGGAAAAACCCCTCAAGCCTATTTGCATTAATCAGATGAATAGAGATGTATTAAAATTGCTAGCTCTGTTTGAGCTCACCTGCAAGTGAATAACCTATCTCTATGCTAAATGAGCAGCTTTGACCCAAACTTAGTCAATTTTTACCTCTGCTTGAGCCCTTATTTCCTTGTGAAAATCCTAGAGAATTGGCCCCTACTATTTAGGAATTTTCCTCCAATTGATTGCACAATTCCCAAGGATTGATCATTAAATGCATGGAATACATGTACACTCAAATTAGTATATAACTGTTTGTTTCACTGCCTTGGAATATCAACTACAACTATAAAATCGAATTCTCTGCATGCATTAGTTATTTTAGGTTGATTCATTAGTTAATTGGATTATTAGTGAGTTACTCTGTTGTCCCACTGCACAATTGACCTTCCACTAGTTCCTCCAACTATTATAACTTGTGTAATTGAACTCAATTGGATATAACTGAACTTGATTACTAAAATCTAACATTCACCCATGCTTAACTAAACTCCAAGGCCTCTAACTTGAATTTATTGATCTCACTAAGTGACAAGAGCCATGTCACACAAGTTAACCACCTCCAAGTTATCTGTTGATGTGGAAATTCGAATTTTTTCAATTTTACTAAGTCAAAGTCAAATTGAGACTTTCTTGCTACACTTTTCAACGGGAAATGTTTTCCTTAGTATGCTTTCGCCTTTTGGGCGAACTATGAAACAAACCATTGATTAAATGATTTATTATTACCATGTTAATTATGGTAGACTTATGGTAGGGTGTGTCATTCCATTTCACCATTAACTTCAAGTTTCCCATCCTCAAGATAGCATGCCCAATTAGCACTTTTATCAACATAGATTTTCCGATTTCTTAGGATATGAAAGAATACTTTATAAGGGAGTCCATCCAACAACACTAGGATTCTATTCAAAATGTTTTCTAGGTAATTTTCCTTTGGCCAAGTTGAATTATGCATATGTTGAAGAATAATAAGAAAGTCTCCAATGATACCAATCGTGGTGACTTGAGTAGCTTTAGCTACCAACCAACCTTGCAACAGGTTATGCAATTTAGGCTGATTATTGGTCATTATTTCCAACCCCATGCATACCTCATAACCAATTTTTCTTCAAGGTTATACAACACCCCTACCCCTCATGCCACCCCTAAATCAAAAAGATAATATATAACATATACAAATTCTTAATTAGGTTTTTTTTTTTTTTTTTTTAAATTTATTGTTATTAGATATGGTGATTTTATTTATATAATTATTTTCCTTTTAATTTGTTTAAATACAATTATATTGATGTATTGTTAATTGATTCTACTTTTTGGGCATTATACAATATAGTAAACTCCAAATAAAAGGATGATGTTAACTATAATAAAAATAGAAATGATGATTATAATTTAATTATTTCTTAACAAATGCTACATAGTAGCTATTAAGTGGGGACACTTGGCTACAAGCTTGTAGACAAAGCCCCATCTGAAAGATGTCAATTAAATTTATTTTAAGAAAATAATGCATGAAAAAACATTTGAAAAAATTATGTAGCTTTATTGAATGCAATTCAAACGCTAATGGTTTTCTATGATGAAAAATATTCGATCGTGATGGAGCTCAGAAACCCTAAACATGGCAGACAGTTTCAAACCCTAGATATCTCAGGCTTGCTACATGCGCTAGAATGAGGATCCTAGGGGCGAGGTGATAGCCATCGGTGTTAGGGTATGGAGGACACCTAGGCAAGCTGTAGTAGCCCACGCCTCGCATCTAAAAGAGAGCCAAGGGAAATGGGCGTTAGGGTTGTAAGGGATGGAGGAAATGGTATTGCTTGTCCCTAACCTCGGCTATTCTGTGGAGAAATCATGCGCTCGTTGTTTCTAAGGTGGTCCATCACTGTCGGGATTGTGGTTTACCAGCTAACAGAGACAAAAATCAGGGTTAGAGAACCAGACTCTGTGGAAATTGATCCTAAGCCTGAAGATATCCTTGCGGTTTGGGGGTTAGAATTTTTAGAGAAGAACCTAGAGAAGTATATTCCTGTAAGTAGAGGAGTTGGGGCAAAGCCCAGAGGTTTCGGGGAGGTTTGGGGGACAAGGAAAAGGATAGGTCATGGAGGATAAGCCTACTCGCACAAGCCACAAGAAACCGGAAGGCAAAGAGAAGATTCGACGTATCAACTCGTTGGATAGGCTTTGTTGGAGAAAGCCTACTCGGTACAAACCCACCGGTGTCCGGAAAGGCAAAGAGAAGATGCAGAGGAATCTGCATCAACTCCTTGCTAATACCGAGATGATGAAAGAGGCGAATGAGACGACGATTCAGAGAAGTAAGTACTCCTATGCTTGGTGGTTTCACAAATCTAGTATTTTTGTGAGTATTAGAGGATATTGTAACTATTTGTGGGGCTCAGGGCAATGTGGTCTTGAAGGCCTTTCTAGAAGAGGTTCACAGTCAGCAGGATCTAGTTAGGGGGGCTCGTCTAGACACATCCTTAGCAAGAAGGAGTCCTTTTCAGTGGAAAGAGGTTCAACAGTTCAAGGATCTTCCCTCTTTACAGGGTATAGAGGTGGTGGGTACTTGACCGGAGGTTGGAAAGGGTTTTTTCCAAAACACTCTTTGTGGCACAAGGCCTGGGAACGATTCCGTAGGTGGGTTTTTACCCACAAGTCAAGTAGAGGATTAGGAGAGGTGTTCTAATGTCCGCCGTGAGGAGGTGGTGCATGTATGTTTTGGGGCCATGAAAGGCCAAGTAGTAGAGAAAAATCCTTGGGCAGAACCCTCAATTCAGGTGGAAGGGCAACCCAGGTCAGTTGTACCAAGAGGGCCAAATGCTAACGAAACCTCGTAGGGGCATGGGGAAGGAGGAAGGAGCGGTGTTGCAGGAATTAAGAGGAATAAAGTTAAGCTAATCAAGAAGAAGGAAATAAGCCCATGCTTGGTGCTAGGGATTGACATTCAAATCAACGGGGTGATGGAGGCTATCGAAACAACATTAGTTGGCCGAGTCAAGGGGAGGAAATTCTCGGTTAAATACATAATGGAATGGACCTTAAAAGCCTGGTCAGAGGCTCCGGAGTGGCAGGTTTAAGTTCAAACCTTAGCTCGAGGTTGGTTTATGATTAATTTTGCAAAGAATGAATCTCTGGAGTGGGTTATGAGGTGCAATTGGAGATTTGGAAAAGTTCCTATTCCCTTCAGAAAAGGGACCCCTTTATTTGATGCTCAGTGTGAGAAAATAGAATAAACCCTGGTGTGGGTAAAGCTTCCAGGATTGCCTGTCCTGTTTTGGATGGAGTCTGTTTTTAGATCAATTGGGAATACCTTGGGGTAGTTTTTGAAGGTGGATATGTCTTTCCAAAAAACCATGGATAAGAGCGCGACTCAAATTCAGTAATTTTAATCCCCAAGGAAGGGTTGGCTAAGGAGATTTATCTAAAATATAAGGACCTCTCTTTTACACAAATAACCGATTGTGAACACATGCCTTTTCGATGCCACCGATGCCACAAATATGGAAACTTGGCTAAGGACTACCCATTAGGCCACAGAAGAAGAAGGAAACAGAAGAGGGAGGCGGGAATGACAAGAAATAGTCAGGAAGAAGTGGAACCTAGAGAGGGAGTAGGGGAGCCGATGGAAGGCATGGAAGGGGAAAGTGGTTAGCAACTAGTAGAGGGCCCACAAGATATGCAGATAGAGACAAGAATCCCACATGATCACTCACAGCCGGAGGAGCAACATCTACTTCCCACTAGAGAAAGAGGTGATTTGGTCTTGGCATCTTAGTAGGAGGGTATGATCCTGGACCCTATCCTTTCTCTTAGTTCCCATATTTTAACTTCTATTTGTGCTCTTTCAAGGTCTGGTCCCTCCAGGCCTGTCATCATGGAATTTGTTCATGTGGATTGAGTTTCGAAGGCTTTTGACATCATTATAACCATTATCCCTGAGATCCTTATTGACCCCCCTGTTGTCTATTGCCCTGAGGATCCCCCTCCCCAGCCTTGCCCTCCGGAGAAGCCCCCTTATAACCTTAGACCTAGAGATAAGAGGCCAATGCTTCAGAATGCGGTGGGTGGCCTTGGGCCTCAGCCTCTCTCGGTTGGGCCTCGGAAGGCCAGGGGCAGGAAATCAAATCTGTCTAAAGCTCAGTTAAGGGAAAAACTTGACATTGCAGATGGGAAACAAATTTCCCTTTCCGGGGTACTTAGAGTAGTGCAGACCCCCTCCCTGTGTTATAGGTGATTATTTTATCCTTCAATTGTAGGGGGTTTGCTAGTAGACCTAAAAAAATAGCATTAAGGGACTTAGCCAAGTCCTATGAGCCTAATGTCCTCATGTTACAAGAGAATTTGGGAGACGGTGATGAGATTATTGGAGCTTTGTCCAAATTGTTCCCGAGATGGTCTTTTCAGGCCCTGGATGCAAAAGGAAGGTCTGGGGGCCTGAAGATGGGAATAAAAGCTAGTATATTGAAGGAGATTAAAACATGGGGAATGGATAATTCTCTAGCAATGGAAGTTTACTCCAATGAACTCTGTTTGCCCCTTCTATTATTGAATGTTTATGGTCCCTACTTGGACATGGCCCCATTTTGGAATAAGTTGTTTTCTAAATCATTTTTTCAAGATCCAAACCTCATTTTGGGAGGAGACATGAATTTCTCTTTGGGGCTATCAGAAGCCTGGGTTCCATCGGCTCGAGACGACCCTCTCTCAGAATTATTTATAAACAAGATAAATTCTTTGAACCTGGTGGATGCCAATATGTTTAAGCCAAGGCCTACTTGGAGGAACATAAGAGCTGGAGTTGACAGGGTGGAAAAAAAGTTGGATCGTTTCCTTCTGAAAGAGGATCTGGTAACCCGATCCTTGGTCTTCCGGCATTGAGTGGGGGAAGGTGGTGACTCAAACCACTTGCCTATCCTTCTGGAAATAAATGGCCCTTACAAGAAACCTGGAGCCCCTTTTAAGTTAAACTCTTCATGGCTCAAGGACGAATCTTAGAATCAACTGTTTAAGGACACCTAGAGGAAGGGGGAGGAGGATCAACGTGGAGGGAAGAGCTTCCTCTTCATGGAAAACTTAAAACAAATGAAAAAGGCCTTTGGAGTGGGAAAAAATGAAAAAAGTTGTGGAGGAGGAATCCCTTTAGCAGATCAATGAGGAACTAGACTTTCTTGAAAAGACAGAGGGAGATGGCTATGAATCATATGAAAAGAGGGAGAAAATAAAGATAATGGAATCGAATCAAATTTAAATATTGCTGGTAAATGAAGAATAGTGGCAACTAAAAAGTTGAGCCATCTGGCTGTCAGCAAGGGATGAAAACACAAAGTTCTTTCAGAACTATGCAAAAGGATGAAAAAACATAAACACCATTTGGGGTATGCAAACGGAGGAATGCAGAACTATAAAATCCTTTGAGGAGCTCTCTAGTCTAAGATGTGGCCATTTCAGATCGCTTTTTAAAGCTCCAGAAGAGGCATCAATAGTAGAAGTGATCAGAGTGGCGCAGTTCTTCCTGCGGTATATTGAAGAGGAGGGGAATGATAATAAAGGGGAACTAGTGTCGAAAGAGGAGGTGGAAGGGATCCTAAAGTCAATGCAAAAGGACAAAAGCCCTGGGCTAGATGGGTGGATAGCATAATTCTTCCAAAAAAAATTTGAGTCCCTCCGGGACGAATTGGTTGGGGTGGTAGAAGAGTCAAGGGCCAAAGGCTCCATATACCAACCCTTCAACTCTACCTTTTTGGCTCTCATTCCTAAGAAAGAGGACCCCAAATATTTTGAGGATTTCAGGCCAATATCTCTTTGCACATGCATTTACAAAATTATTGCAAAGGTGATAGCCACATGCCTGAAGTATTTCCTCTCAAAGAACATATCCAGGTAAAAGTTTGGGTTCTTGGATGAAAGACAAATTCATGGGGTGGTAGGGGTGGCAAAGCAAACTCTACAGAGTCTTAAAAGGAGTAGGAAGAAAGGAGTGATTGTGAAAATTGATCTGTCCAAAGCATATGATCGTATAAGCTGGATGTACCTTCAGTTGCTCTTGACCCATTTGGGTTTAGGAATTATTTCATTAACTTAGTAGGTAATGGGATGCATCACAAACACAAGTATTGTCATTCTGATCAACGGGACCGCAACTCCCTTCTTTAAATTATAAAGAGATCTTCATCAGGGTTTCCCTCTGTCGCCCCTCCTTTTCCTCCTAACAACAGAAGGTCTTAGTCATATGATCCATGATGCAAAGAGGAGAGGAGATATCAAAGGAATTGAAGTGGTTTTCAATGTATCCATAGCTCATTTGTTGTTCGTTGATGATTTCCTCCTGTTCAACAATGGCAGTAGAGAATACATCAGATGAATCAAATCGATTCTGAACCTCTTCCTCAAGGCAATGAGGTTGTGCATTAACAGACAAAAATACTCAATAACTCTAGAAGGGTTTGCAAGGGAGGAAGCAGAAATAATATCTGAAGAGCTCCCCTTCGAAGTAAAAACCTTTGCTGACAAATTTAAGTACCTGGGGTTCCACTTAAAGCCTCATTCCTACAGAATCTAGGATTGGCATTCGCTAGTGGCAAAGGTTGAGTCAAGGGTCAAACATTGGAGCTTCAAATGGTTGTCAAGGGTAGGAAGGCTCGTGCTAATAAAATCAGTTGCTCTAGCTATTCTAGTGTACTGGGCAGACTTAACATGGGTCCCAAAAGGAATCATTTCCAAAATAAGGAAGATTTGTAGCAGATTTTTGTGGGCAGGATCGAAGGATGAATTGGTTCTGTCGTGGGTGGCATGGGAGAAAGTGGCGCAGCCAAAGGCATGGGGAGGTTTGGGAATTAAGGAGATCATGTTGTTCACCCCCTCTTTGGTAGCAAAACTGTAATGGAGGTTAATCACTTTGGATAACTTATGGACATCAGTGGTAAAGAGAAAATACATAGACCCAATGCAGGTGGGGGATTGGCTGTGTTCACCACATAAAAAACTGCCAAATGCCTCGATAGTTTGGAAAGCCACTTTGGACTCAATCAGGATTATTGAACAAGGCTTGGCTTGGCATGTAGGAAATGGAAAATAGGTCAGAATATGCCAAGATCATTGGGTGGGGTGCAACGGGGCATATGCCCTCTCCAGAGACTTGATTGATCACCTAGACACTAGAGGGATTCAATATTTAAGTCATATTGAAAATATACGCCAGTCAACTGTTTGGGGACAAGCATGGAAATATGGGGAGGACATTCAGATATAATTAAGGTGGTGGGAGGAATGGAAAGGATATATTAATGAGCTTCAAAGATCAAATGTACACATCCATGAGAGGTTAGACTCCTTGATATGGGTACACTCCCCTACCGAATAATATGCTCCAAAATTCGGATATAAGTGGCTCATGTCTCATAAAGGGTGGGCCGAGCTGTAGTGGTGGTATAATTCGATGCGGGAACTCAAGTGCCCAACAAAATCGAGGCTCTTCTTCTGGTGCATCCTAAAGAACAAAGTCCCATCCTGGGATATTATGCAGAAAAAAATCAATATTGGCCCGAGATGGTGTTATCTATGCAAAAATAATGAGGAATCTATTCATCATCTATGTCTATCCTGCCCCTTCAATTCTAGCATATGGGAAGAAACCTTGAGGCTCTTCAATCTCTCCCAGAGATGGGAAGGCCCCTTCATCATGGAGGCATTAAAAAAAATGGTGGAATGAAGCCCCGAATGATTGCATGAAAAATATTTCGCTAATTGTCTCTTGGGGCACATGGATTTCCAGGAACAACACCATCTTTAGAGACACCATGATTCCAACAGCTCTTCTAGCAGCAGAAGGGGTCTCCATTTTTTAGAACATCCCAATTCCCAGTGAAAAAAAGATAGCTAGGGTCATTAGGGAGGAAGAGACTAGGGGAGACATCCCATGGGCCTATTTTGATGGGGCTTCAGATCCTCAAAACAGGTGTGGGGCAGGGCTCATCATCCATTTCCCTTCGGGGAAGATTTTAAAAGCATCTATGGGGATAGGCCCTGAAACAAACAATTTTGTTGAGCTCCAATCCCTAAAGCTGCTTCTGTACTAGCTTTCTCAACTCGGGCTGAGAGCAACCCAGATTTTTGGAGATTCCATGAATATTATCAAATGGTTTAATGGAGAACAAAGATGCCAAAACTATATTATGTTCCCCTTATTAGAAGAAGTTATGAATCTGAAATATTAGTTTAATCAAATCTCTGTTTGTCATATTTACAGGGTAAAAAACATGGATGCATACCTCCTATCTAAGGAGGGTGTGCAATAGGTTGTGGGGACTTGGGTAAAAAAAAAATATGAAGGAGATCTGATCTAGGTCTTGGATCAGCCCCCACTTGCTCTTTAAATGCTTGATATTTCATCTTTTTGTTTTTAATTTCCGTATTTATAAATATTTTTTTATGTAATTCCAGGCATCGATCAACAAAATTTTCTCTGTTTTGTCTCTATTTCAGATTGTTTTCCTCGATGAGAGGAGATATGGGAGACAAAATTGGTTTTTTCCTGATGACTAAACATTGCACATATGTAAAAAAGTGTTTACTTTTTTAGATGTTTTTTGTAAATAAAATAACTTAATTCCTGTTATACTCCTGTTTAGGGTTGTTTTCCTCTATTAGGGGAGGCTCGAAGGTCATCACGAGTGCTCTCCTTATACAATGCTTTTTGGGGCTGGTGGGAATTAGTTGTGTTGGTTTCCCATAGCCTGTAAACTCTATGTTTTTCTAGCTGCTAGGATAAAAACATACAGTTTCTCTGAATTCGAGTGGGCATATACCATGTAACTTTTTATCATCTTAATAGAAAGTTTGATTTTTTCTTTGGAAAAAAAGGTAGCTAGTAAGTGTGACTTAGTTTAAATATAGCTAAATTAAAGTAAAAAATATTGAATTCAAGTTAGTGTTAAGGTTTAGAATCCATTCAATTTATGTTTTACTGATGGGTAAATTTAGGTATTTTGTTAATTGTAATTATGCATTGTGGCAGTGGAAAATCCAATCCTACCCAACAACAATAATAATGTCTTATTGTAGTGATAATATTTTTGTTGAGAAGGTTGCCTACAAGGTTTTACATTTTCTGTGTAAAGTATATATAGATATATTTTAGAGGGTAGTTGTTCTTGCGAGATATATTTGTGAAAGATATGTTGAATATATCCTTAAAATTATATATATAATAAAAATAGAGATGCTTTATTTACTTAGTTATTTGTTTCTAGATTGATAACCATTTTAATTTATTAACCAACCTTCTTGTCTTATTAAGTCAACAAAATTATAGTGATTTTGGAATGCTTTCGCCTTCTTTTTTATCACGAAAATAAAATTTCAAAGAATATCAATTAATCTCTTACATTATTAAGGTTCGATGGACCATATTGGTCACAGTGGACAATAATCAAGTGGAAATTAATCATCATCATCATCATCATCATCAATATTTTTTTACGGATTTCTTATTGATATTAAGTAAAATTATATACTCAAGTCCCGCTAGCACAATCGGTTGAGGATGGGCCTCATCAGCAAGGTGGCCTAGGATCAAACCTCACGAGGGGTGGTTGTGCCATGTGTTAGGGGGAGGAGACATGCTAAAAAATATAGTCAGCTAAAGGGCTAGTGCGGCCCAGGTCAGATGCGATCCCTGAGTGAATTTAACAGCTTAGTTGCCCTTGGGTCACGCCTCCTCAAGCCACATGTCAAGTTTGGAGGATCACAGACAATTTGACAAAAAAAATATAAAATAAAATAAAACTATATAATTTTTTTACTATAATTTAATTTATTTGTTAAAATTCATTTCATTTTCATGTTTTTAGATGAAACTTTGTAATAAACAAGTGGTTTTATTTTTAAATAATTATGTAATAATTAAATGAATCTATATTAATTTTTTTAAGTTTCTAACTATTTTTTTAAATGAACGGGTATTCTTATATCAATCAACTGGTAAACAAGCTAATACATTTACATTCAGACCATATTCTTCTTCTTCATAGTTCTATAATTTCAAAAAATTGAGTTTATTTCAACCTTGCCTACTTCTTATTACAATATTAATTATTCTTAATTTATAGTATCTCCAAAAAATATCACTATACTCTATATTATACTTGTAATGCATAAACAAGTGCTTGGGGTGCTAACCACAACCATACTAGTATGGATCAAAGGGCCCAACTTTCCCAGTCTGTTGATTGTTCACTTTCCACTAACAAGCCTCTTCCACTGGTTGCACGAGTTCCTCTTACATAAGTAGAGCCTCTTCCATGTGTTGTTCCAAATGTTCCTCTTGGCCCTGTCCTGCAATTGTCTCATGTGGCAGATTGTCTGTGATCCCGAACACCTCCTTCAATATTCCCAAAATTATGATTGATGCTTTCAATTGTATATTATCCACTTTGAATGTTAAATTCTCCACTGCTGCCTGAAAACAATCCACTGACTTCTGCAGAACTTCCTGCCAATGAGAAATTGGTACAAAGTGGGGTCAAGCTTCCCCTACCACCTTTTCAAACAAAATACCAATCAAACGAGAACTTGATTGAGTTATCACTTTTTATAGGGAACACAATATCATCATATTTTGAAAAGTGGTGATTCATAATACACGTTTTTTTTTGGAGCATATTTTTGAGACTTTAAATTTTCTTTATACACAATTTTTTTTAAATGTTAGTGATTTTTATGCCAATTTTGAAAGTTGATGTGACATCAACCTTTTTTTTTCTTTCTTATTTTTGACACTTTAAATTTTTTCATATATTGAGTATGGATATTTTTTTTTAATGTTAGCGATTTTGATGTAGATTTTGAAAAAATCAATTTTTTTATGCATATTTTTACACTTTAAATTTTCTTATGTCTTAACTATGCATTTTTTTTTAAATGATGATTATTTAACCATTTTTCAGATTGTCTTATTCTTATTCTTGTTTTTCATCCTAAGATACTTGTTTCTTAAGGGTTTTCCAAACTTCTGTTTTTTGTTTCTCTTTGCAATATTTTTTAATAATGAAATTGTTATTTTTTTTGCGAAGTTAAAAAAATAATAAATTAATATTTTGAAGTTAGGATTTTTTTTAATATTTATATATTGTTAATCAATACTTCAACACATAAAATAATTATCACTAAAAAATAATAATTTTAAACACTAACAAAAAAATACACATTTTACATATAGATATAATTAAAAAAATATTTATTTGAGGATCTTTTCACTAAAAATGACATAATAATAAGTTTTTATAAAAAAAATGAATAAAAAATAGTTGGAAAATAACAAATCTTATGGAGCTTTTAACAGATTTTATATCCAAATATAATGGCATTTGATTTTTTTAAAGATTCACACTAAATTTTCAAGTAAAAATAAAAAACAAAAAGGGTTAAACAAAATAGAAAAAAAAAATGCACATTAAAAATTAAAATTAAAAACACAAAAAATTACAATTAAATTTAAAAATTAAAATTAAAATAAAAAATAAAAAAATAGAAATAATAAAATAAATAATTTAAACAAAAACATTAAAAAATATAAAATAAACATTTAAAAAGTTAAAATAAAAAAAATCATTAAAATAAAATTAAATAAAATATTCACCCATGAGGTGAGAACTTGATACATAGGCTGAGCCCATGAGTGACAATAGATGGCTGTTGCAATTGGGGGCCCGGCCCCTTTCGATCTCTTCTCCTTAACTAGTGTAATGGGAGGCGTGCGGGTAGGTTAATGGCGTTCGTGCGAGCTACCTTCCCATTTCAGAGAATGTGGGTGGTGTAAGGTTAATGAACGCGATGGCGAGGAGACTTGGAATTTTTATTTGCGTCTTGGTACGGTGTTATGAATCACGGGTGGTTTCCTGCACGTAAGCGTAAGCATCGTCGAAGAACCTTTGGTGTCGGTGGGTGGTGCTCGATAGTCTTCTGTGACTTTTGTTATGGTAAATTTAGCTGCGGCTCTTTCCCAAGATATTCTGGGCTTTATTGCCCCTACATTTTGTGGATGTTGGAAAACAAAAGAAATTATTATTTCAACTTTCTATGGTTTATAGCATGTATGAGCGATTAGTTTACTTGAAAGCGCCATTGCAGGAGGTGTAGCAGGGAGTGGAAATGCCTCTTGGTAAAATTCGCCATTTCTGAATCCTAGCTTGAAAATTGGTGTGACTGGTGGTTTGGGGGGTGACTTTTGGTGGATGGTTGTGGCCCTTAGTGGCCGACATCCTAGTGTGGGTTTTGCAGAGAAATTTGGGCAGCTTTGGGTTGGGGCATGTCCTCATCCACTTTTCCTTCTCCATTAGCTTGTGCTCGAGTCGAGGCTCCCATCCAATGGCACGATGAGAGATGGGGCATAATGGGTGGCCCTCTGAAGCATATTAAGAGTGTTGGGGGACCTGGTTCTCAGGGGTGGCAGCAACAGCTATGCCCAACGGACCGGAATTTGAATCTTGTTGGTGTTGGCTTTCTTTATTCAAGCCGAATGAAGCCTTATGCCCAACATGGGTGCTCTTCCCCTCCAGCCATGCCAGGCTCTATGGGCACAGATTAAATGAAAATTTTATCGGTTGGAGCTTGTCGTGGTGGCAAGATAGTCGGTCGCTCTAGGCTTGCTATTGTGGGAACGCACGATGGTTATGGTGGAGGAAAACGAGGCTCCAGTGGTGGAAGTATTGTGCAGGGGCAAGAAATTCAACGTCGAGGTGGCAAAAGGCGAGGTTGAACAATTAACCGAGGTTATAGCCGACGTGTAGCTCACGGCTCATAGGAAATTCAACATTGTTTCTTAGAAAACTGCTGGAAGATAATTCATACTCTAATGGATCAGGTGCACACAGCGGAACGGGTTCATCGGGAAGATCATGTTGAGTTTAAGGCTACGTTGGATAGGATGCAATACTTCTAGTGCTAGGTTGGATAGGATGCACTACTTCTAGTGCTAGGTTGGGGAGAGAGTGGTGGTGGTCTAGCCAGGCCAAAACCACCTTGCAAAAAACGTAGAAAAGCTGGAGACTGGGCTCGCAAACTTCGAAGGGCACCTTCAGTGCAACTTCCATCTCCGGCCTCCTCCGGGGACAACCACAGAAAACCCAACTTCCATTATGTCAAATGACTAAACCCAACTTCCATTATGTCAAATGACTAGTATACTCTCTAGTGTTTTTTATGTATTTTTTGTATTTTGGTTCCTCTGACCCTCTCGTTTGTGGACGTTGTCCTTAGCCTCCTATTTTTATTTTTTTCACTTGTTGCAAACTTTGGTCAACAAATCTGGTTGGGGTGAGATCACATGTTTCTTGCTTGGCTGGTTTTACATCTTTTCTCCATATGAATAGAATATTGACTTAAGAAAAAAATTAATAAAAAAACAATCTCCTCAATCAAGGGTCAAATGGTTGTCGCGTGATCAGCGGAGCAGCATTGAACGCCTGTCCATTGGCCCTATGGCGACCTTTCAGCCCCGAGCTAGTTGAGGGTCGAATCTAGGAGCCTTTAAGGAGACATAAAAGGCAATAATTGAGATTAATCATAGGTTATCATCTTGTATAATGAATAATACAATAGGTTAAAGACTACTAAAGGTGGAGGTTGTTGCTTTACATATGTCTTGTGTCTTATGTTTGTATATGTATGTCTGAAGTATTAAGCTAAAAGTTCGAGTCTATAATCGATATGAAACCTTGATGTAAATTGAGAATATATATAGTGAATGTTGGATATTTATGTGTCACATGTATGTTTCCTTTTGTACGATGCATGCAAAGATTAATGGTCAGTGAGCCTCACTATATAGTTGTTGCATTGTAGTGCTTGGAACATTTTCTTATATTTAATGAGTAATAGAATAGATGGTTGGGTTGTTCCTCATGGTCTTAGTTAATGTTTGAATGTATTTTGTTGTGTTTGGTGTACTTATTTAGTTTTGTTTACTATTTTTATATAACTTGAAGTAGGTGTGAGTATCGTGTTCATGGTTAGGCTTTTGGAAAGTATGGTTATTTATCACTTTTTATCGTGTTTCTATAAGGAACAATGTCTGATATGTTAATTTCATCCCAAATGTAAAAAAGTGTAAGTATTTTTAGTCCTCTGCGAGATTTCAATGCTAACTTGCGCACTAACTGGTAGACAAGAGGGTTTATAGGCATTGCATAGTGTGTAGTCCTAGGAAGATGGTTAAGTGCCCATTTGGTGGGAATCCAATGTCTTAAGCCATAGATGGTCCTATCAGACCGCGAAAACATGGTTCTGATGGTCACCTATTAGCATCTTGGGTGAGACTTCACCCACTCTGTGGGTGTTTCCGAAAGGGCTAATGTTGAGAAATTTTTTATTGGCCACTACACAACAAATATTGGGTCTATCATAATCTCACTTGCCAACAAATGGTTTCATTGTCGATACTGAAATGGTCGTGTGATGAGATTGTCTTGTAGTAATGTGGAAGCCATGGAATCCCACCAATGAGGAGGTCACTCCGTGTTGTAAGTGAAAACAACATGATTTTGTTGCAAAAGAGCTCAGGAATAAAAATAAAATCATGAAGAAATGGCTGCAGAAGTGTGTGTTCACTGAGTTTCATGAGATTTTCTTCAGATAATTCCTAAACCTCTTGATAGAGTGGGTGGAATAGCTAAAGGACAATAACCTGACATACCACATGATGGGCCGAATATGTGGATACGGGAGGAGGTACACTAACTACAAGCAATTAGTAATAAAAATTTACATGCTATAGACTTTTCATTCGAGAGTGTGTTGGAGGGGTATATTGTTGAGTTTGCAGTGGAAGCAAAAACATCATATATTATAGTGGAGAGAATTTTTTTTGAAGGGACCGCGAGGAAGATTCATAAGGTCAATACCATTAACTTTCAAAAAACAATTGTGTGACCATATAGTTCTGCCTCTAGAGCCTAACAACATGACTATTTAGACAATTTGTGTGCCAACGAAGTGGGGGAAATCTAGGAGATGTTTTGAGAAGAGGGAAAGGAGAAGAAATAGGAAGAATGTGGTGGAAGCTCACAATGGGTCTAGGACTATGAAAATGAAGGAAAGAAGAGACAATATGGAGTGAAAGGGCTTTGAGGGTGGCACTTTTAGGAGTGGAAAGAGGTTTAATAGACAAGGTGACGTGGTAGGAGGTCGGTCAATGTTGATGCCTATTGAGAGGAGAATCCCAGAGAGAGGGGATAGGAGAGACCACAATTGAATGAGGAGTAGTGCTAGTGACTAGAGTTATGAAGGAACACATTTCTATATGCTTCTCAAAAATGAAGAGGAGGGAGATTAGTTGAGTCCACACAACAAAAAATCTTGGAACCGGAACAACAAAATCAAATCGTTCTTGGTGTTAAGCCCATAACCTTGCGCACATATACAAACCAAGAGGTAAGAACTCAACACATTGACACAACTATAGTAGAGGTTAATTATAATCAAGGAGGAGGAAAACTAATAGTAGTGGGATTGGTCATACCGTAGGAGGATCGACATAGGGTGTTCAAGTTCAGCTTGGTGGATAGATGAGTGCATAGTTCTCTGATAGTTCAACAAGTGCAAGTGGAAGTACTTCATCTGTAAGTACCACGCAAAGTGTAATGGAAGGTGTGGATCTTAGGATCCCAATATTTAATGGCATCGGGAAAGAGGAACTAAAGCAACATATATTTGTGTGTGAGGTCATCTCAACATCCAAGCAAGTCCAGGACGAGGCCACAAATATTGTGCAATTGGAAGCAACTTTCAAGGATTGCACACTGACATGGTACATGAAGTTCAAGAGCATGAATCTAGCTGGATAGAAAAAGAGTATAAATGTGATTAGACATATTTTGATAAGACAATTCCAAAAGTCGAAACCAGAGTCCCGGTGCATTAAAAATTTGAAAGAAATAAAGCAATGCATGAGCAAGTCAGTGTGGCACTTTCATCAATGATTCAAGGTTTTGAAGGACAAGTTAACGTTCGAGATTCTGAACATGTAGTGTAAGTAATGGTTTATCATTGGGATACTACCACATATTAGGATACCATTGACATGGAAACAGATAGGTACACAATCGGAGGCCTTAGAGATCACATTGAAATTGGAGGCTTCAGTAGTAGGAGGCGAAGAAAATAATGGTATGGTGCAGGTACAATCACAACTGGTTGTGTTGAACTTATACCTCTAGGATTTTATGAAGGGAAAGGAATAGCTAGAAGAGGTATGGTGTACCATATGTTAAACATAGGGTCACCACCAGAATGAATGTAAATTATTGAAAAACTATATGGTGAATGGCAGAGTGAATCCACTTGTGCGGGGCAGAGGAGTGTAGTGTGAAATTTGTCAAGTGTGGGGTCATACGCTTATGAATTTTCCAATGACGAGGAAGTATGAAGCCAAAAACAACACTATATTTTTTGTTTTCTACAAATTAGTTGGACACAATATGCACCACTTCTGTGCATCGGAATTAATGTGTGAGCGAACTTTTGATTCATTCCGAGTGCAAGGACATGAAGGGACCAAAACAACACTCGCTAATTTCAACGAACAAGGGTATAGCCAGGATATATAGTGTAATTAGAAAGGTCGAGGACAAGGAATGGTAGATAGAGGATTTGGAGTATTAGGTCAAGGAAGAGGAGGATTTAGCCAAGGTCGGGATACAATATTTTTCTATAATTGTGGACAACAAGGACACCTTACACAGGACTGCATTAACCCCTATTGTACCTGTACTTATTGCAAGGCATTGGACCATTCAACTTAGAATTTTCCTCAATTGATTGCGAAGTGGCATGATAAGAAGGACACTAATGTGTAGATGATAGTTATTGAACCTTGTAGAACCCAACAACGACTTTGCGAGATGACTTGATCATGTGTCAAGATAGGGGAAGATGATACAAATCCTAGGACACCGCAGCTGCACTTGGTGAGGAGAACACTTGAACCCCCTTTGAAGTTCGACCATGTTTAGGAAAAGGCAACATATAAGGAGGCAAGGAGGGAGATGGTTGTTATAGAATGGAAAAATTCAGAGGGAATTCATGAAGAAACCATGCCAACTATATATCATGACACTATAGGTAGGGAGAAAGTGACAATAGAAAATCCATTTCAAAACCTATTGCAAAGTTGTTTAGAGTTAGTAAAGGACACCCAAGCTCTAGAGAATTTTATAAAGTTGGTTAAGCAGTGTGCCAATGGACTTGTGGTGACCACTGTGTGGCCTTTTCCGTGTGTATAGAACTAGTTGGTTCATGATAAAAGAACCAACAAGGAGTTCTATTTGGCATACAAATTGGGGAGTATGAGATGGACAACATCATACTAGACCTAGGTTCAAATGTAAATATTTTATCAAAGAGAGCTTGGGAGATGATCGGGATGCCAAAGTTTACTTTGTCTCGGATTCGACTTAGGTTTGTGAACCAACATCATATATTTCATATTATATGAATGACAAGAGTTCTCGTGGACATCAATGGGGTGTCAAGCATTGTCAATTTTGACTTCATCAAGATTGTGGATGATATTGATCCCTACGCTTCTCTATTTGGGATAGATTAGGCATTCAACAATCAAGTAGTCATATTCGACAATCAGGTAATCATTAATCTAAATAAAAGACAAATTATATTTGAAGGTGGAGATGTCTGAGTGATAGCATCGTTATATCTTCATGAAGGAGATTAATTTGTTGAGGAAATTAAAGGTGGCTCAATCGAGAGGAGCTAGACAACATCTATAATGTCACAACTCGATGATAGGCCTACGTGAATGCAATAATGGACAGAGTGTTGAGTTGGTGCAAAATTGGGTCATGCGCCTCTCATTCATAGGAAGCACTGGAGAATTAGAAGAATCGATTTCATAAAGTTAGTACACAAAGGTGCATGCACATCACTAGAATTGTGTGTGGGATAGGGATTGAGGTGCACAATCCACCTTGGTTTGAAAAACTATCTAAGGTAGATATTTTTGTGTAGGAGTTTGAAGACCAAATACTAGAGCAATAGAGGATTCCTATGTTAGACGTTGCATTACATGAAACTCCAACCAATTGGTCCTTTGTGCATAAAGAATAATTCGTTGGATGGTCATTATGTAAGAAACTGATAATGATTAGATTTGAGACCACTTTTTGAGCTCTTGGGGAAAAGTACTCGGGCACGGAATTCCCTAGAATGCACCTGAAGAGGTGTATCGCAGCATGGACAAATGGATGGGTGTTACAACAGGAGTGGGTGCATCAATTCATACACATGTTGGACACCATTCCTGCCAATTGGTACACTGAGCTGGAAGTGTGTAGAGGAATGTAGGACTAGAAAGAGATGGCACAAAGTTTTAGGGATATGTTTAGATTTGAAGTGGAGGAACTAGTGCTTGATGAGGCATTGCAAGTGTTGCGACAAAATATTTCTACCACTGGGGAATTGACAGTGATGGAGAGTGAATCATTGTGTTCTGTATGATAAACATTTGTAGCAGGTGAAAGAGTTCCTAGAATGTTATAATGTGGCAGAACAAGGAGAAGATGAGGATGGTCCCCAAAATATTCAAATTCTGGAGGTTAAAGGTGAATTTGTAGTAGATAGACCACTTCTATAAGTTTTCGAATACACATATCCTATTAGGCCTCGAAAGGTGAACATTGGGATAGAATAGAGTCTTAAGATGGCTTCCATTGGGGATTATTGGGATGATAAGACTGTCGAGAAGGTCATAGCTTTTTTACGTGAATATCAAAATTTGTTCTTTAGCACGGTTCCGAAGCTAAAAGAGGTTACCAAAATATTGAATGAACATGGATGGGTGAGCTTGGCGGGTGTGCTTACGAAGAAGGTGAGCAAGACCAGAATGTGTGCCACCTTCCAAAAGATTACCAACTCAAATAGGGATTGATGGAAAGGAGGATTACCCTTATGTATATAAATAAAAGTATGTTGTGTATAATTTAAGATTAATTTTACATTAGTTGATAGTCAATTGTATTGAAATTATCAATAAGAACCTTTAAGAGGATGTTGACTAGTTTAACCTTGCATGCTTGGAGTTAGAAGTATGAGGTGGAGATGATTCAACATAGGGATAGCCTTAAGATAGATGACACATAGTGTTGGGGGAAGGCCCACTAAATAAAAATTGTGTGAATAACTTGAAAATATTCTTGGAGTTAGGATTCACTAGTGATGACATACTCTAACATGTGGGAGCTCAGAATTCCAGGTGGAGGTTAGAGCCACATTACGATAACTGCATATAAATTACTGTCCTTGGTATGGTAATCCTAGTAGAAGTGAGAGATAATAGCTGGGCAGACTGGTAAATATGATTTCATCCATGGGTGGTTAAATTACATCAGGTGGCCCAGACAAGGAAGGGTCCCCTCCACTCACAAGAATTGTTTTCATGACGCACTATAGCTCAACTAGTTAGTTAAGCTTGATATCGATTTTGGGAAGGCTTTGCTAGTATATGCAACAAACCAGTGTAGAGGCAGTCCCCTCCATGGGGGATGTAATGGTTGAATGGGAGCTTGTGTTTCAGGGAATTATCACCCTAGAGGTTCGTTGGGTTACAACCTCCACAGAGCAGGGGCATGCTACTTAACAGAGACTCACACAACCATGCACGTTCAGAAAAACTAAATAGAGTAGAATGAGAAAGTTACCCGTTGGTCCTACGGTTGAAGAAGATCCCGCAGGGTTCAAACCCCCAGCAACCGTCCTTCCTTCTTAACCTGAAATACAAGAAGAAACAAACACAAAGGACTGGTTGTACAACATATATCTACTCTAAATGTTAGTGAGATTCATATAAAACATTAAATAAATCATAATGAATGCTTGTATAACAAATATTCTCATACATATAAGCATACACTAACACGTTTATTTCGAGAACAGCATGGTACTTCTGTATTATAAATAGCATGTACAAAAGTAACGAGTGGAGAGATCACCTGATCCTTCCAAGGCCTTCGCAGACCGTCGTCCGGATCCGTCCAGCCCTTGCCTCGCTAAGACTCATTCCAAACTGGTGCATACGAGATAACATATAAAGGGATGTGTATCTCAAGGAAACAAGGGTTTCCTACAATGAACTGGGAAAGTGCAGGAGGCACGGGGAATCAGACTTGGATAGGGAATACCAACAGAGTATAATATCAATAATTCTCTCTCTCCCTTAGGCCATACACATGAGGGATTTTTATAGTCCTTCCAAGTAGTTTCAGCAGTTGGAAACAGTTGGCCACGGGCTGGGGTGGTTGAACTACTTGAGTAACCATCAACCCAGCGCGAAATTAGGGATTTTTTATATATTTTTTAATCATTTTAATGGCATACGCGGAAAAGTCTAGCTGGACTCGCGTATACACGCGGAAAAGTACGGGCATAGTCGCGTATGGGGATTTTTACACTGTTTTTAAGTGAATTTGTCCAAGTATGTAGGAATGGGTGCCCAAAACCATCAAAGCAATCATGAATCATGTGAAGGTGAGAAATGATGCTATAACAGATGCCCCCTAATATATGAGGTCAGAAGGGGTACATGATGGCTGAAATGTATTATGCACATAGAAAGAACTTCGCAAGGACAAGAGAGGACTTCACCAGATTTCAGCCTACCAAAAACCAATGAAAGAAAACAGAGATTCAACTCATGTTGAGGCGGGCATACCCATGCTCAGTCAAAAATACATCATATAGAAAGTAGTGAATAGATCCAACATGTATACAAGTATAGCTGAACTGAAAGTACACAATGAATCATCTGAGCATGGCCCGGAAGTGTAAGTCTGAATCAATGTCCAAGTATCACATATAGAAATCTGATCAAAGATGGTGCAACTGGATGTCTGATCAAATAAGTAACTGAATCTCCAAGTACCGGATCATAAGAGGTGGATCAAATGGTACAATCACGCAACTCGGGGACCAACATATAAGATGCTGCTGTGCTGAACTGCAACATATAAGGGTGGACGGCATCACTGGCAGATACTGAAAGGACTGTCAAAAGTGAACCGAAGAATGCTGATGCAACCCGAGGTCTTCACCGATCACCATGGCACAATTCTACACAATGGGAATAAATGAGCTGAAGTCGACCATGTGAGAAATCGTTGGATTACCGGTCAATGATGTATACCGTTAACCAACGCGAGACAACCCACCAATAATGAAAATGAGTGTCAAGGTGCCCCAGTACAATCTAACAAGTGCGAATGAATGAGTTGAAGTCGAACACTTGAAAGAATCTACCAATCGGGAGGCAATGATGAATCCCCACTGTCGATAGCGAAGAGTCTGCCACTGATGACTGCAAACCCTAAGGTACTGACAAAAAGACTCTAGACCTTATTCCCAGAGCAATGAGTCGGAGTCGATGGGAAAATATCTACTGGAAGGAAGGCATTAAGGCATCCCACATCAGTCCAGCGTGAGTGTAACCCGCAGGCCAAGATTTGGAAGGAATCGGATGAAGTAGAGTGATGGAACCAAAACCGAAGTACGTTTCCGACATGCACAAGATGAAGCTAGTGCACGGAAGAAACCCTCTGAACCAACCAATAATGAAAGCTGACACAGAGGCGAGAAATCCACCGATAGGGTCAAATGGAAATCAAGGTACTGCATGAATCCCAAGTGTGATAATGTGTGTTGACGTCGAACACAGGGGAAACCACTCAGTCAAAGACCCATGATGATGATCAAATGATGAGCACGAGGTCACCTATCAATGATGGAAATAGGCCCAAGGTGCGGCTCTAGGCTTGCTCTCAGAGCAATGTGTCGTAGTCGATAAGAGACAAACCCGCCGGCAAGAAGTCAATGGAGACCTTCTCAAACCAGCACGAGCAGAAGATCAAAACATCTGATGTGATAGAACATGATACTGACAAGACCGGGAAGGCCGAATGAATAATGAGTCAAGAGACACCGCAGAATGGCCGACTCAGGCTAGACTTCCCTTGAACAAAAGCACGACTCTGTGATGACCATGGCAGTAAAAGTGACACTGTATAAGTCTATCCTGCAGGAGGCAAAACAAACTCTCCATATGATTGGAAGAGATAACCAACCGGGGGAGAACTGACAAGTGAAACATGGTAAAGGTTGAACCTAGGTCAAACTAGAACCATCCCAAATGAAGGAAATATATATAAGTATATGTGCTTTGTTCAAGAGCGACAAACTGACTCTGTACTGCCATCAAAATAACGAAGATACATCCCGTTCCCGCTCTTTTTGTTATATTTGATTTTTTTGTCTTTTTCATAATAAGCCTGAAAAAGAATAAAAGAATGCTATGGTACAATGGATAGAACGAGTATCGAAAAAGCAGATGCACTAGTTCCGGGGTTTGGAACAATCCTATGCTCAATGCAAGGTGGCGAAAACTGGTCAGTGATACTCAGAGGAACGTTCCACCCATGGGTACAAAGGTGTCAAGTCGTGATAGCTAAGTGCATGCAATGGTTAACTTGTACAGAAAGTCAAGGTCAAAAGTTGGCTTAAACATCGAGTCCAAATGAAGCTGGCTAAAGGCCAGGATAAACAAGTAGCCAATATGCAATGCAGTAATACAACTCAACAACACCAGGGAGCCTCTAGGGTAATAGCCAGAAAAAATGATAGTGAAGAAGAAGAAGAATGAAGCTTCAACACATAAGTCATGGCGGGACTAAAGAGGACTCCCAAGCCTACATAAAACGCAACATGGGCAACAAGTGATAGCGAGGAACTAACTAGGAAGCCCATGTAAAGGAAGGCTCTACCATCAAGTCATGATTAAATAATCGGTGAGTGAAATGGGTGTAATACTCATGACCTGATGGGATCGACCCTAAGGCAAGTGATCAGTATGGAGGCTAGTATGCAAGATGCAACAGAAAGTGATTCCCTAACCTATATGCCAGTGAAGATCATATACCTGCCGTGACGAGTCGGAAATCATGGATCAAAAATCGGAAAAAATCTCAAAATCGTCAAAATGTACCTGAAAACATACCAAACTGGGCACTTCCAAGCAATCGAGTTATACAGCATAAGATAGATCGAAAAAATAAGCATAAGGAATTTTTGCGAAAATTTTCAATTTTTTAGCCATAAATAGACAAATTACCTCTCATTTGGTTCATTATTGCATAGCTGATTTGGAAAAAGTGCTCTGGAGCAAAAAACTTCTTTCAGCAAATCAGGAACAACCGACCGTCGGAACTCAGCGAAACTTCAGGTAGGCTCCTTAATCATCCTGTTTATTCATTTTATCCGTTTGGAAATTAAAATTAAGTGATTTTTAGCTTTAAAACCCTTGCTAAAATATGCGTACCTGCGCATACGCGGGTTCATTGAAGGAAACCCGCGTATACACGCGACTGTGTACAGGAAAAACCGCGTAT